>CAJQZJ010034032.1:1030807-1054005 GCA_907164525.1 Lophiomys imhausi
AGATAGATAGATAGATAGATAGATAGATAGATAGATAGATAGATAGATAATAGAACATTAATATCAGTTGCAAAATACATATGGACTGGACATTGGGAATGTATGTTATACCTTATAATTTTCATAATTGTGGCTTAATTGTTCTTATTGTTTTATATTGTATTTATTGTTATAAGAAAAAGAGCCTTTTACTGGACTGAAAGGGCGAGATGTTGGGGGGGGGTATACCTTAAATTAAAAAAAATAAAATCACTGGTCTTTAGATTGAGTTCCAGGTCAACAAGGGCTGTTAACACAAAGAAACCAAGAAAAACAAAGAGGAGGGTGAGGGGGAAGAGAGGTAGGAGGGTGGCCCCAGGAGGGGGAGGAGTGAGGGGACAATGACTGAGATATAACTTGAATAAATAAATAAATATCATTTTTAAAAAGGTTTAAAAAATACATGGAATTGAGAGGAAATAGTTGTGGAGGGTATAAGAGGACACACACACATACATGCACACACATGCACATGCACCCACACGCACACAGTTACTAAACACCAAATGAGACCTTGAAGAATGAGATGAAACTCCTTCAGAATGCTACAAAGAACTCTGTTTCTTTAAAACCAACCGGGATGATGATGAAAGGTGGCTAGCATACTCATGATAACCTCCCAACCATAACAAGCCGTGGGAGGGTGGGGAACCTCTGGAGTGGGCCACAGTGAGCCTTTCCTTCCATGGTGGCAAGCCGTGGGCTTCTCAGAATGAGTAAAGATGACTGGTGTTGAGGGACTTCTTTGGGAAAAAGAGAGTTAGGATGTTCCCCAAGCAACAGGGAGGAGAAAATAATTTTGCCATGTCTGGCCCTGAGCCTGCATTCCTTACATTCTTCTCTAAATCTCATGCTGTTCACTGGAAGGTGCAAAGAAAAAGGAAGACAAGCCCCAGACTGAGACTGTATCCTTCACCAGAGAACTTTACAGACCAGCCTGATTCATCTGTCTGGTCTTTGCTTTCCTGGTACCCAAGCCCTTGTGGCCCAAGATTCCATTTGACGTGCTTACCTTTAGATACTCTGCTTTGCTTCTTGCTTGCATCCCTAGGCTTTTGCACTGCAAATAGTCTGCAAATGTCTTGAGACGCTCCACCAATCAACGGAGGAGCTACTAGAAAAAAGCCTATAGCCTTTTGACCGGATAATGGGTCAAGGGAGTATGTGCCCAGAGGCCACAGCTTGACTGGCTATTTTACCTTTAGCTGTGATGATCCAGATACAGCACTTACTCAGCCAACCTTCAGAAACCCAGGGGTTCCCAGAGAAGGCTCTCATGAAGAAGAAAGGGTCCTTGAGGGCAACTAATGCTTTCTAGTCCTGGAGGGACGTCTGGTCCTGATGGGCCCTCCTCTGTTCCTTTTTGTTAGATCCCTATCCCAGACAGAGCTCTACCACCCCCAGGTGCCCTGCCTGTCCCATGTCTTAGGCTGTTCCTGTTTCACAGGTCTGGTCCTCCCCTCCAGCTGAGTATCAGGAGAGAAGGAAGAAGCTGAGTCATGAGGTTGTTCCCAGAAAAGCACATCACGACATGAGTGCAGGAAGCCATATGTCATTTCATGGGTTGAAGTGATGGTCTCTGGTCTAGTCAGAGGCAAAGGGGTTGATCTTATTTTGTTCAAATGAAGAGAGTTCTAAAGGATATGGGGAGGCAACTTAAAGGCAGGAATTCTTCTGGTCCAAGACAAATGAAGATGGATATTGTATTGATAAACCCAGGATGCTATGATGAAGGAGTTAGAAACACAAATTCAGGCTGGCTCAGCTCTCAGACAAGAAAGGGAAAGCCCCTTGGTTTTGTAATATTGGAGTCTATTTTATTTCTATTCCTGCTGTTTCCTTTTCAGTTCAGCTTCCTCACTGTGATTGCTTGAATAGGAATGGCCCCCATAGATTTTATGAGTTTGAATGCTTGGTCATAGGGAATAGCACTATAGGACGCGTGCTACTTCTACTTATTGGAGTAGGCATGGCCTTGTTGTAGGAAGAGTGTCATTGTGGGGTTGGGCTTTGAGGTTTCTTATGCTCAAGTAATGCCCAGTGTGTGGCAGCCATTCTCCTTCTGCTGCCTGTGAATCAAGATGTAGAGCTCTCAGCTACCTCTCCAGCATCCTGTCTGCCTGCAGGCCTTTATGCTTTCCCCATGATGTTAATGGACCAAACCTCTGAACTGTAATTCAGCCCCAATTAAATGTTTTCCTTTAAAAAAATTGCTGTGGCCATAATATCTCTTCACAGCAATAAAACCCAAACTAAGACACTCATCCCTGGCAATGTTATCCTAAATGATACAATAAATTATTCCAAGAAAACACAGTAAGTCCACATTACCATTTAGGTCTCATTTAAAAGCCTGGTAAAGTTTGAAAACAATCTGACTCTAATTGACCTTTATCAGGGGTGCCTTGGTTAGAATCTAAATGTCACAGTAAATGTTGTCTAATGTTTTCTTTTCAGGATAACATGGTGGGACTGTTAATATTGATGGCCAACTCCACAGGCTGTAGAGTCTCGTAAGAGAATGAAATTTTGGGCATGCCTGGGAGGTAGTGTCTAGATTGACTTAATTGAGGTAAGACCTACTGTAGCTGTAGGCAGTGCATTTCATGTATGAACTGTACATGAATGAAGTTCGTTACTGAATAAAAAAGAGAAATAAACCAGCATTCCTCTCTCTCTGCTTTCTGACTGCTGATACAATGACAAGATACTTCATGGTCCTTCTCCACTGTGATGAACACTACCCTCAAATTGTGAGCCACAATGAACCCTTCTTCCCTTTAGTTGTTCTTGGTTTTTCTTTGATGTTTTTCTTTTATTTTCTGAGATTATCATATATTACATCATTTCCTCCTTCCTTTTATCTCTCCTAGTCTCCCATATAACTCTATCTGGTCTCTTTAAAAATCATGGCTTCCTTTTTCATTAATTTGTGTTACATCATTCATATATGTATATATATATGTTATATCATTGTGTGAATATTATATCATTCATATATATATGTGTAACATATATGATATGCTCCTAAAAAACAAAAACAAAACTGCTACACTTGCGTGTGTATGTGTGTGTGTGTGTATTCATGTGGGTGCACATTTTACATATGGAAATTAGATGTTAACCTTGAGAATTGTTCTTCAGGTTCCTTCCAACTTGTTTTTTGAGACAAGATCTCTCAGTGGCCCAGAGTATAGGCTAGGCTGGCTGGTCAACAAGCCCCAGGGCTCTACCTGTCTCCACCCACCTAGCACTGGGATTACAAACATGCACCAACACATCTTGCTTTTTTTTTTTTTTTTTTTTCTTTTTGAGACAGGGTTTCTCTGTGTAGCCCTGGCTGTCCTGGACTCACTTTGTAGACCAGGCTGGCCTCGAACTCGCAAAGATCCGCCTGCCTCTGCCTCCCAAGTGCTGGGATTAAAGGCATGCGCCACCACTGCCCGGCAACATCTTGCTTTTTAAAGTATATTCTTGGAATTGAATTTGGGTCCTCATACTTGCATAGCAAGCACTTTACCAACATGTCTATCTCCTTATCCTGTGATTTCTGCATGCCTTACAACTCTGTTTGATAAGGGTGAATTGCCTCACAAATCCTAGAGAACAAATATATCTGAATAAACAGGAAGTGCAGAGCCAGCAGCTTCCAAAACTAAGAAATGACAGACAACTGGCTGCCTGGACATTTCCCAATTTCTTTCTATAACATTAGAGCATTTATCTTCAGACTTTTGGCCCAGTATCTCTGATAGACATTAATTGTAAAGCAGGAATTATGAAGGACTTGCCTACCCTGTCTTGGCAGAGCTAGGCTGTCAACCTACCTGCTTCCAAGTTTTGCCCTTTTCAGGTAGCTCCTGTCTACAGTTGAAACAAGGGCTTTCTCTTGTCCAGTGACAAGCTTGCCACTAATGCAGCCATCTCCAAATGGAGATTCTTAGATATTCAACATCTACTTGGAATAGAATGGGGGGTGCTGTCAGGAGCTGACATGTCTCGATATCAAAAAATCTTAAGTTAAGAAAACATCTTTGAATACCATATTCTGCAGATCTCTTGAGGTTTTTGAAGACCACCTATCTATCTTCTTATATTTGGATAAGCAAATGTTGCTTGTCTCTTAGCAACTTGATTTCTGATTAATTTAGAAAACATCTGTGATACACTATACTAGTACCTAACAAAATGACATGTTTGAATGAGTATTAGTTTGCATTTCTTAATTATCCTAAACAGTTTGTGACCGTTGCTATCAAGGTCTCTGATGTGGTTGAAGACTAGATAGTTATAGTCTCACAGTTAAATTTTAAGTTGCTTAGGAATTAAAATGTTGTTCTTGGTCTAAGAAGATGTTTTTAAGCTGGTAATACAAATTAGGATGAAAAATGAGTTAGGTACAGAACTTTAAACTCATCGAGATAGAGAGATAATAGAACATTAATATCAGTTGCCAAATATGTATGGACTGGACATTGGGAATATATGTTATACCTTATAATGTTTATAATTTTGTCCTAATTGTTTTTATTGTTTTGTATTGTAATTATTTTTATAAGAAAAAGAGCCTTTTATTGGCCCAAAAAAGGGAGCTGTTGAGGGGAATAAAGATACACTTTACATTTAAAAAAAAAAGAAAGAGAGAGAGAAAGAAAAAAAGAAAGAAAAAGCAGATAGGAGGGTGAGGGGGAAGAAGGTAGGTGGGTGGGACCAGGAGGAGGAGAATGGAGGGGACTGTGATTGAGATGTAACTTGAAGAAATAAATAAATGTTGGAAAAAAAAAGAAATCATGGAGAATGCTGAGTTTTATAATGAGTTTGCCAAACACAAAGGCTGTATTTTTCTAAATGTTATGAAGATGCAGGAAATTCCACTTTTATAAGCACCCTTCTCCCATCTCCATTGTTCTCTGATGCCCCATGACAACTACATGATGCGCACAAACTGTGGATACTGTTCTCATTTTCCTAAATGCATGAAGGCTCAGAAGGAACAGGACTCACCTCCCTCTACTCCAAGGCGTGTGTCCTTGTCCTCTTTGTACTCCCATACAACCACACAGCAGCCTATACCTTCTGACCAGCATCATCTGTCCCTTCACATCAGAGCCTGCTCTATAATAAAATATTAGATGATTGAGTGGGATCTGCTGCTCTTCAGGCAACAGTTCGCCTCTGCCAAAGGCAACACCACCCTGGAACACATGAGGGTTCAAGACACCGGGCCTCACTCTTGTAACTGAAGCAGCAGTGTCTTGTCTCCAACCCTAGCAGATGCACCACCTCAAAGTCCCCGCAGCACATGGGTGTTTTTATATTTTATGTCCCCGGGCATTTGAGTTAATCTGTTTCTATTCTCTAGTCCACCAAGTGCAGTCCTAGGCCTCCCTCAAAACTCATTTCTTTTCTTAAGCAGAGAATAAACCCCATTGACAGCCTCTCTTACCAGAAAGCCTTTAAATTGTGATTTCAGAGGGAGCCAGTGAAGGGTGTGGAGAAAAGAGAGAAGAGAAAAAACACAGTGCAAACAAGGAAGCAAGATCGAAGGACTTAAATTACAGCCCCATGAGCCAAGCCTGCCTGATGAGCCAGCTGCTCTTTGAACATGAGGGTTACTTTTTTTTTTTTTTTTGATGCTGCATTAACTTTTTGGGTTTGATAAGGTATCATTTTGAAAACCACTGGTCCAGTGAACTCATGCTAAAAGTTCATGGAAAAGCCTCCCACACGTGCTGAGCCCCAGAATGGTGCCTTTAAGTGGCGATTAAGGCTTGAAATGAAGAAACTGGCCGGCTTAAGTGGATGCAGGCCTCCCAGCCCAGGAGAGGGTGGATCGCAGAGCTTGGGGAGGGGGGCTGGTGGGGGGTGGGGGGGTGATGGCTGCCCTCAAATGAACCCGAGGGCTCCTGCCCTTCCCTCAGAGCATCGTTCTTTTGTACTTAGCTGGTGGTTTTGGTACCTTAGAACCCCCAAGCTAACATTCAGACACTACTGTGAATGGCCATATTTCCCAAGGGTATCATGAAGTAACTATACGTTTCACTTATATATATATTTTTTAAATATTTATTTATTATGTATACAGTGTTCTGTCTGCAGGTATATCTGCAGGCCAGAAAAGGGGACCAGATTTCATTATGGATGGTTGTGAGCCACCATGTGGTTGCTGGGAATTGAACTCATGACCTCTGGAAGAGCAGCCAGTGCTCTTAACCGCTGAGCCATCTCTCCAGCCCACGTTTCACTTATATTTTAGGAAAGTGTATTCATCACGTTTCTTGTGGCAGTGACCAAACACTCAACAGGAGAAACTTGAGGGAAGGACTTGTTTTGACTGATAGGTTTTTTGTTTGTTTGTTTTTTCCGAGACAGGGTTTCTCTGTGTATCCCTGGCTGTCCTGGAACTCAGTCTGTAGGCCAGGCTGGCCTTGAACTCACAGAGATCCACCTGCCTCTGCCTCCCGAGTGCTGGGATTAAAGATTAAAGGCATTAAAGGCATGCATGTGCCACCATGCCCCAGCTTGGCTGATAGTTTTAACTGGACAGTTCAGCACAGTAGTGGATGGAGCTCACTGCAGTAGGAGAGTGTAGGAACATGTGGCTAAAGATGCCTTGCTTCCCAGCAGACAAGGAAGCAGAGTGTGAGGGTGCTGGCATCCAGTTCGTTGCTCCCCTTACCTCGCTGCCCCCCCCCCCCCTAACCTTTATACTCAGAACCGGTTCCTAGTTCATGGAATGGTGCTGCACATATTCGGGATGGGCCTTTTCTCAGTTACTCCTCTCTGGAAGTCACATCTCAGACGCAACCTAAGTTGTGACTTACTAATGCCCTGGGAGTCTCCTAATCCAATCAAGTTGATATGCTTAACTAGGACAAGTCCACTACTTGTTAGCCTAACAACCGGCCCAGCAACTTTACATCAAAACAGAGGGGTTATCAGAAAAGGAAGCAAGACAAGGCAGTGGGAGTGATGAGAGAAAAACAAAAAGAAGATGGGGATGAAGATAAGTCAGAGGACATGATTGACAGGACGGGTGAGCAAATATTTGTCTCCCTGCTCTATGGTTCCTATCCTGATTTGTACTTCGAAGTCCTGACAACCCAGTGGCTCCAATAGACTCTGCCTCTGAATGTTTGGGACTTCATAAAATATGACGTTGCATATCGTTCCATATGGTTACAAATCAGGCAACAATTATATTCCAATATCATTATCAAGGTGCTTACAAATGAATGTGTGATGTTGCATACATGTGATTCTTCACTAATACAACTAAACAATGAAATTCTAAAAACAGGTCTGTTACTTACGTTAAAGTAGTGATATTAGTAAATGCCACTTCAAGATACCAGCAAGATCAGTTCCCTAAAGCCTTATAAGTTGCATAGACAACTTAGGGAAATACTTGCAAATATCTGTAGAACTAGGATTAGGCAGAATGGTTTCACTGAATTTTTTATGCAAGTTTAGTAAAAATTATTATTTAAAGTTTATTCATATGTTCCCATAGCTCATGAATTACACATAGTTGAATTCACTGAACTGTGGAAGCTTCCAGAGAGGACTGAAGATTCTGTGTGACATGTAGAATAGGCACTGAAGGGGCTCTTAGTGGAGTCACATCCATCCACCCTGGAGGTAGAGAGTGTCAGTCTTCTGCCAAAGAGGCTCCAGTCTGATTGCCCATCTCTCCACCCTCCTCCACCCCCAACTCAACTCCCACCGGACTGAAGAGGAGGGGAGGCGCCAAACATCTTGGATCATGGAAGGCATCTTCTTTCTCCTCATGTGTTTTGTTTTTGCTTTTCACTCTGTGTTTTCCAAATCATAAGTCAGGACTGCAAATTACAGGTCTGTGAACACTTACAAGCGCACCCTGGAAAGGCAGTGGAGGAAGGTGGCCCTGTGCAGGCTACAGGCTTCAGGTTGATAACCGCTGCTCTCAAGTTACCAACGCAACTTGCTGGTGCTAAGCTGGGGCATGACAGGGGCTAGAGACAGGACACATTGCTTCTGTTTAGGAAACTCCAGAGCTTTACAAAATGGTATATGCAACAATTATTCTTACTGCAGAAATAAAATCTACTAACTAGTTGTCAATTAATAAAGGGCCAAACAGTATTCTAAATGTACTGTGTGTGTGTGTATGTGTATGTGTGTGTCTGTGTGTGTGTGTTTGTGTGTGTGTGTGTGTCTGTGTATGTATGTGTGAGTCTGTGTGTGTGTGTGTGTGTGCGTGTGTGTATGTGTGTGTCTGTGTGTGTGTATGTGTGTGTGTGTCTGTGTGTATGTGTGCGTGTATATGTATGTGTGTATGTGTGTGTGTGTCTCTGTGTGTGTGTCTGTGTCTGTGTGTCTGTGTGTGTGTCTGTGTCTGTGTGTCTGTGTGTGTGTGTGTGTGTGTGTGTGTGTGTGTGTGTGTGTGTATATCCTCCTGCCTCAGTGTTCTGCTGCTACTATAGGCATGTTCCACCATGCCTGGCTTAAAAGATATTTATTATGATTGAATTCCTTATTTAACAAGTATACATATTATACATATATATAAGTATATAATCATATATATATTATAGATAGGAAATTTTGGACATATATCACTTAACAGATGCAGTGGGAGGTTGATTGATATACTCAGAATTAGTATGTACATCTTATCTTTGTACAGAAACTTTCTTTTAAGTACATAGTAGAAGCTTTTTTTTTTTTAACCTTAAGATTGGCTTAAAGACCATAAGAATTACAAAAAAAAAAAAAAAGAGTATGGAGAAAGTTAGGTGATTGACAAGCAAAGAGGACCAAGAATTTGCCATCTTGCTTGGCAGGGAGGGGGCAATGTTTTTAATTGTTTCATGGAACTCTGGGCAGTCTTGTGAAGCCCAAATATTAAAAAATTTTGGTTTTAAGCTTGCAAAAAGAGTTTCTTGAAAGAGCAATTTGAGGTTCAAAATCCTTTACATTTACTTTTCAAGGGAGCCTCTACTGTATAAAGGCAGGTAAAGTGATTGGTAATTCTGTTCTTACTGCCAGGATGCACTTAGCATTTTATTCTTAAGTGACAGCTACCTTTTATTCAGTAACAAGAGAGTAGTCAAATTTAGGTTGAAAACTTCTTTGTTTGTTCCTTCCTTCCTTCCTTCCTTCCTTCCTTCCTTCCTTCCTTCCTTCCTTCCTTCCTTTCTTTCCTCCTCCTCTTCTTCCTTCTTATTCTCTTTGATAGAAAAAAATAGTTTCTTCTAGAGACATTAGAGTAATCATGGCCTGGGGACACAGATTTGGGGTAACAAGTTCCCAACACATAATAGGTTCCCAAATTCCATACTCCAATGTGGAAGCAGTTTCATGAAGTTTTACAGTTTTACAGAACAAAGAAAGTCACAAATCAAGGCAAGTTTAAAATATATTGGTGGGCACATAGAGATGGGGATATAGCAAGATGGAGCAGCTTTTCTGTAGGCCCCAGATGCTATCTGATGACATTTTTAGCTTTGTGACTGGTAGAAATTAGGGGTCTACTAAGGCAGGAGATTCTAAAGGGTTTATATCTATAATTAACAGGGTGCTGGCTCTTACACAGAGGTGGGCAAGGCATGACTGTTCAGGGGGCTACAATTAGCTCAGGATAAGATAAATAATATCTGAACCCACAACATTCCAACCCCTCCTTACCACTGCAATCCTAGTCAGTCTCTGAAGACACAGTTTCTTCATAGGAATTCTCGTTGACAGTATCTCCAATGGACAAGCATCAGGCTTCATATTTTGCACAGTTGGGGAGTGACATATTATTCATTAAATACTGTAAGGTCCTTTATAGCTAGGAAGCTTATTCCTAGGACTAGGATTAACTTCATCTAGGATGTAGATGAAGCTGAAATATGGGCAGGATATCAGAGTTCAAGAGAGTGGAACAGCTGGAAAGGCCATTAAGAAACAAACCCCTGGATCATGTCAAAACTATTAGTCATCGCTGTCCAGATCTGAATAGTTTTTTATGTCCTCTACATCTGACATAACATTTTCATATGACTCACAGTAGGACTACTAGATCTAAAATTTAAATAACCAAGAATACAGTTTGACCTAATGGCATGAAGGTAAAAGATGTAAGAAACATGCATTTTAAATAATCAAAATTTGTATACACATTTCTTTAGAAAATTGATTGACTATGTTTTCCCTGTATTTACAGTATTTGTATTGTATGTAGAAAACCTTGGAGTTGGTTCAGGATACGACAAGACCAAGTTCTCAGCACAAAGGAGATTTATTTGCCCCAGAGACATAAGGCAGGGAATAACAAAAAGACAGGAGATAGATGATGAGGAAGAAGAGGAAGGGAATATGGGAGAGGGGGCAGTTGTATTTGTTCTGGGAGGGGGACAAAGAACTGCCTCTGGGTAGAGAGGAGATAGACATGACCCATGGGTTTTGAAAGGTGAAGGGGAAACTGACTATGTGTTAGGATAAAGTCTTGGTTACAGGGTTTCAATTGCTGTTATGAAACACCATGACCAGAAGGCAAGTTGGGGAGAAAAAGGTTTAAACTTCCACAGCACTGTTCATCACTCCAGAGAGTCAGGAAAGGAACTCAAACAGGGCAGGAACCTAGAGGCAAGAGCTGATGCAGAGGCCATGGCAGGGTGCTGCTGACTGGCTTGCTCAGCCTCTTTCTCATAGAACCCAGAAGCACCAACCCAGAGATGGCACCACACACAATGGACTGGGCCTTTCCCCATCAATCACTAATTGAGAAAATGTCTTACAGCTGGACCTCACGGAGGCCTTTCCTCAACTAAGGCTCCTTTCTCTCGATGACTCTAGCTTGTGTCAACAAACACACAAAAAGCCAGTCAGTACAGATAAGGTGTTTAATTTTAATTGGGCATGTTAATTAGGTGAAACAAAGGGGGCTTTTGATTGCTGGACTTCAATACTTTGATTGCTTGACCTTGGTAGTCAGCCTCAGGAGGAGGAAGTGCCCAAATATGGGCGTAGACCTTTGTGACCAGCTTTAGGAATGCAGCCTAATGGTTTTTAACAAGGCACAGGGAATGGGGGGAAGGGGACAAGGCCTGCTAGAGCCACATGCTTGAGTGGCTAGTGTCCCTTCACTCTATGAACTGGCTTACTTATGGTTAAGCTGGGACTCAGGAAGAAGTCACTATAATGTTTTCCTTTTTCTTTAATGGTCAAAAGTATGTTTAATTAAAACTTTAATCCCAGCTAATTGTACTATAGAACAACTTAAGTAATAATTTAATCAAACCGTCAGCTCTTATCATATAAAACATCAACAATGTTGTTACCAGAGATTGATATCTTTTGTATTATTTGGGAAAGAAGAGTTAACCTAAATCTTTTCACATCTCTAATTAGAAAGTAAATGGAGTTAAAGGTTAGCTTAAAAAGTAGATTTTTGTTTTATCTGAATTATACTGAATAATGAGAATATGTATGTTTACATTATAAAGACAGTGAGGCATTCAAATCTTTTAAATACGAGATCTAGTTTACAATAAGGAAGAGGATTAAGGTAAGCAAACAGTCACAACAAACAATATGATTAAATGAAATGACATAACATAGCTATTTGTAACTCCATTTAAACCAAGACTTAGAAATGTAGTAGATGGAATTAAATATCATAAACATTTAAAAAATCTATTTCTAAACGTATTTCATAAACATAAAAAGTGAGAGAAATGTTTAGTCACTTGGGGCACTTGATTATTGTGGAGCTGGAGACGAGAATCCTCCAGTGATTTTGAAGTCCACAGGAATGTTCTCTGTGATGATGAAGCCTACCCTCCTGAGTTTTATAGCCCAGGAGTGAGTGAGCAGTGTCTGGATATGGTCTGAACTTCAATCAAAATGGACTCTTTGACGTGACGCTTTTTCTCGTCCACATGATTAAATCATCTGGTTTTCTTTATCTCTTGACGAAGACTCTGTAGCTAATTTAGAAGTTTAGTTATCATAGTTAAAAGTCCTTTAAAATATTATGTGTTGTTATACTATTTGGTTATAGACCAGATTTTATAAACATGTTTAAATATTTGCTCATTTAAAACAGATTTTCACAATCACTGTGTAATTTAGTAGGAATGTTCTACATAAAAATTACTCTTGAAACAGATTTTTTCCTATGGTTAAAGTAATGACTGACTATCCAAACAGTAAAGCCTTTGTCCAATGAGAAAACATAAAAACTGAAACCCAATTACAGATTTTAAATGTCTCTTTAATAAAAAGATAAAACAAAGTTTTAAGTTCCTTTTTTTGGCAAACATTACTAAGACTAGATCAATTCTAAAGAACATGTTGTTGTGCAGAACCAAGCATTAATTTTATCTCAGAGTAATGAATTTTGAATTATATACAAATATAATAACATTTATATTATACTCAACCTAATTACAACCACATTCATTTTAAATATCTTTTTATAAGGTACTTTCATCTTAAATTCTTAGTGTTATTATAAAATTTAGAGAACATTTTTATTAGGCAATTTCAAATGAAAACTCAGGAGGCTGTGTTTTATAGTTGCTAGATATCTAAGATACCATATATTCTATGCTTTCTGTGTTTTAGATACAACCTCCTGAAAGTTATTTTTTATAAATCTTCAGCAATTTCAAGACTGTACTCTCTCTCTCTCTCTCTCTCTCTCTCTCTCTCTCTCTCTCTCTGTGTGTATTTGTGGTGTGGATATGTTATGCCTGTGGTACATGCACACATACAGAAGCCAGGGCAGGTTGTTCCTCTGTTGTTCGCCTTGCCTTATTCTTTGAGGCAAGGTCTCCACTGAACTGCCAGCTTGTCAATTCAGCTAGGCTGGCTGGTCAGCAAGATCCGAGGATCTGCCTGTCTCTGATCCCCACGTTTGGGTTGCGGGCACATGTGACCTGTCTTCTCACATGGCTTCTGGGGTTTCACACTCAGGTCTTCATGTATGCATAGCAAGCGCTATTACTTTCTGAGCCATCTCTCCAGTCCTCCAAACTGCCTTTAAAACCCTGGAGGAGATATTACCAGAGCACAGAATCACTCACATTCATCCACTTGCTGTCACTGTTAAGAGGTACAACTCTCTTGGAAACACATGACATGTCTTCCTGCCCAGGGGTCAGTGTTAAGCATGGGATGAAGACAGCTAGGCTTGAGCCAGAAGCAATCTCTTTTTATCCTTGTTGGATCTCATTTCCCCACAATTTTAAGGTAAGGTTGGTGTTACTTGTTACCTGAGATCTTCAGGAAAAGAAAATGATTTAAAATGTGTTTATTGTGGGGGTGGGAGGATTAAAATCTCCAATTAGACCTTTGGGTCAGAACTTTTTGCATATGTCATTTCTGTTCCAAATACTTTCAATGGCTCCCGTAAGCAGAAAGTATTTTTAAAAGAAATACAAGCAGCAATTCAACATTCATTGAACACAAAACCACAAGCCAGGAATGGCTCCAAGCACTCCACACTGATTAATACACAAGATAGTTCTAAGTCTTTGGAGTAAGAGCTAGCATTGTCTTTATTTTTAAGTAGAAAAACAGAAGCAAATCTGGGAAAGAACCTTACACAGGTGAGATGCAGGGTTGTGGCGTGCACACAGTGGTAGAGACTGATCCTGGGAGCCCAGAGCCTAAACCATCCCACTGTTTTGTACATTCGAGACAAGAACATAAGGCGAGAAGGAGAGGTGGGCTTCTGAAGTTCCTCAACACTCTCTGCACCCCCCTTTGCCTCTTCTGTACTGGGCTTGACTATGCACTCTGATTCATACCCACCTAAAACTTCAGAATGGAGATATGGGTTATTGGTAGATGCTCTTGGCAGGTGCAATTAGTCAAGATGGTACATACTGGATCCTATTGTATTAGGGTGAGCCCTAATAAGACACGTGTCATTATGAGAAGGAAACATGGACACACATTTTCAAGTCATGTGAAGATGGGAGCAGGGACAGGAGTGATGTTCAGGAATGTTGAGGGTTGCCAGGAAACCACAAGCAAAGAGAGAGTTGTGGAGCTGATTCTCCCTCAGATCCCTGGAGGGGACCAGCCCTTCTGACACTCTTGTACTCTACAAGTGTAAGAGAGTCAAAATGTCTGATTTTCTAAGAGCCAGGTCTGTGGTACTTTGCTGTCTCTTTCTCGGTTTGCTGCTTTCCGGTGATGTCAAGGAAAGTACTGCACAGATGACTCCAAAACCTAAGAATCCATGGCTTTGGGTGGCTTAGTGTTGCATTAGCTCATTTCCTTTTTCTCTGATTAGACTGAAGAAAAAGGCAGCCCACTCAGATTAAGAGGACTGTGCATCTCAGGGGCCCATTATCTGTTGGTAAGTAAAGCTGGTCCCAGAGGACTTCGGATTGAACATCTCATCTCCACTCACCCTGCAGTCAGGCTGTGACGGGGAGCCTGCACTTCCTTTGGCCTTTCCATTATTGGTTAGGCAGTGGAGAGAAGGCAACCCCACCTCAAGAATCTGACTTAGTAACTGAAGAACAGACGAGGATACTTTCAAATTGGTTTATGCTTTAGGGTAGAGTCTTGGATCAAGTGACCACAAAGGGAAGCATTTTACTGACAGGAGTTAGGTGCTAGGTTGCAGAAGAGGCTAGGGTTTCTGAATTTCTTAGTATTACTGAAAATTATATTAAAAAATAAAAAAGCCTAGAAGTCTATTTTGGAGGTATAGGATTGCAACCCCAGGTACCAGGAAAGCTGTAAGAGGATTGCAAGTTCAAGGCTCGCCTAGCAAGTTAATGGGGTTGTCTCAAAAACAAAACAAACAAACAAAAAAACAGAAAGGAGAAATGACTGGGAATATGTTCTGTAGCAAGGCAATTACCTAGCATGTGGAATGCCCAAGGGTCACTCCTTAGTACAGTGAAAGGAAAAGAGAAACAAATGTAACTTAGAGATGGTCAAGGGGGCAGAGAGAGAGAGAGAGAGCAGTGCAATGTGAAATGTTATCCAAAGGCTGTCCTGGAGATGCCCCTGGTACGCTGACCAACAGGTCTTCTAAGAAGAGGCATGTCCGGCATACAACTTTCAGTTTTGCTGTGAGAGATTGTGATTCAACTCACTACTCTGGTTGCATCAAGGTTTCAACAACAGTTTGGGGAAGATAATTGTCCATTGATGGAAAAGGAGAAAGTCTTCAGAGGCACAGCGGGAACTGATAAGGAGGAGAGCAAAGCTGGAGAGAGAACAGAACTCTGGAGCCTTTTCAACCACTGCCTGACCTAGTGTTTTCCCTCAACTCTAGTAGATGGTCCTCAGACTTCCTTTTGAGTCTGATTCAAAATTCTTTTGTTAATGATACTAGGGAGCAAAAGTGACTGTGGTTTTCCCATGAAGTCCTCCTAGTTTTCCTACTAACTGCATGACAAAACCCATGTAGGAGAGAAAGGATTGATTTTAGCTCACAGTTTCAAGCTACAGTGTGATGGTGGGGTCAGGGTCATGAAGCAGCTAACTGTAGCCACGGTCAAGAGCAGAGAGATGGATACGTGCAAGCTGTGCTCAGCTCACTTTCTGCACTCTAAGGTCTCCTGCCTAGGGAATGGTGGCAGCCACCTCAGTTAACGCAACCATAATAACTCTCCCCCGACACCTCCGCTGTCCAGCCTGATCCAGACAGTCCCTCACTGAGAGTGTCTCCCCAGGTGTTGTTAGATTGTGTCACTTTGCAGTTAAAGCTAACTGCAGAGGACAGTTATCTACGCCATTCGAGACAACACATATCTGCCATCAGATATTTGCTTCCACCAAATATGGTGCCGGAGGACATCTTGATCTTGGATGCCTCATCTCCCAGAAATCTAAGAAATGAAGATTTGTTCTTTAGGCTCCCAATTTGTGGTAACTTGTTGTAGCAGTCTAAAATGACTAAAACTCTGTTTGCAAATAGGTCCCAACACTGAAAAACAAAAACAAGGCTACGAGGTAAGACTGCCTTGACAGAAGGACAAACAAACAAGTAGCTTCATGGAAAGGAAAAAAGGAGCCCTGGGGAACAGAGCGATCAAGGACAGGATAGGAAATACTTAAGATGATGCGCCAACTGGTAGATAGAAGCTGTGTGTGCAGGCATGCACATGCATACATTATCTTCTAAACAAATCCCAGAGAGTACTCTTTACACAGCATATAGGTGAACAGTCCTCTCTGGAATTGTTCCATGGGTGGTTGATTATCGTTCTGGAAGTAGCCAGTGTTCTCATCTGACATATGAAGGGGAAGCCACTAGACGGCATGTGTGTCTGGTGAGCGATTCTCAGTGAAAGGAGTGAAGTTATGGATAGTGGAATGGCGGACTTCAAGGACGTGGGATGTACTGACAAGAACAATACGGAGAAGACAAAGGTAAAAACCAAAGTAAGACTACCCAGAAAGTGGGGGCATCAGGAAGCCCTGACAGACCACAGCATAGAAAAAAGCATTGGAACATGTGAGCTGAGGAGAAAGGCCCCAGAGGGAAAAAAGTCCTTCTGATACAAATATGAGGACCAGAGTTCAGATCCCTAACAACCAAATTGGTGACCTCTGAATTCAAAGGAGAGACCCTACCTCAATGAATAAGTGGAGAGCAATCAAGGAGATACCAACACTAACCTAGAGCCTCTACATACCCCCCCCCCGCAACACTACACAGCTGTAACTATACAACTACAAAATTTAAACATTTTCTGGAGAGTTCCTTAAGGTCTATATTAGTTTCTCGGAGCCGTTATGGGAAATTATCAGTTTTAATAGCTTAAACAATCAGAATTTGTTGAATTTTTGAGGACTGGAATTCTGAAGTCAGTTTCAGTGGTGCCAATATCAAGATGCCATGGAAACTTGAAGGAGAATTCACTGCTTGCTCCTTCACCTTTGCCTGCTGGTATTTCATGGCTCTCGGTTGGCTCACTCCAGTCTCTACTTCTGTAGTTACGCAAAATCCTCCTTGTTTTCCTTCTAAGAGGATGCACTCAAAATCCACCCAGACAATACAGGATGATGTCCCATTTCAATGTCTTCAATTACATCTGCAAATATCTTTTCTTTTCACATCCACCAGCACCAAAGGGTTCCAAATAGTAGGGCATACTAACATGCTTCAATCTGTTTCAAAGCAAAGGCCACTGACGTGAGGCAAACAGAAGTGTGAATTTGACGACTTAACCACTGGCCACAAACCCTTTCACAGAAGACCAAAGGAACAGGTAGGGAGGCAGCACGGTCTATGCCAGTCCTGTGTACCCGAACTATGGTCAACCCATCTTTTTTAAAACCCTGCAGGACCATTTAAATTCCTTATCAGTATCAACTCTGTTTTTGGAAAGCGGAGAGGAAGACATAGACAAAGTAGCCACTCTGGTCATGAATTTGAAAGTCTTAATGTAGTGTGATATTCTCTAAAATTCCTGGCAGCATTCATATATCATTTACCGAATGTTCTTTGTGGTACTTTCTAGAACATTGTTAAGGGAGAGGCACTGAATTTGGATGACAGGGTCAGTCTCTAAAGGTCTCTTATTAGAGCAATAGGTCAAATCTAAGAAAATGAAATGTTGTAGGAATAAGTTAAGACAAAGGGCCAACTGAACAAACTCTAGAAGATGGAAGCTCAGATGTCATTTAACCAACTGGCTGTAACTCAGTTCCAGGAGCTCCAACATCCTCTATGGGCACTGCAGGCATACCATGAACAGATATCCATGGGCACTGTGGGCATACCATGCACAGATACACATGCAGGCAAAACACTAATACGTAAAAGTAAATCTTAAAAAAAAAAAAAAGAATAAATTACAACTGGGCATGGTAGTGCATGTCTTTAATCCCAGCACTTGCGAGGCAGAAGCAGGCAGATCTATGTAAGTTCAAGTCCAGCTTTGTCTACAGGACAGTCAGTACTGTTACACAGAAAACCCTGTCTTGAAAAACCAAAATAAAATAAAATAAACATTTAAATAAGTAGATAAGTAAGTAAATAAATAAAACATTGGAGCTTTGATAACAGACAAGTGTGAAGTTTATATAAAACTGACTCTAAGAATATCCAATGATAGTCATAGCGTTTTCCAGATACACAAACAGGAAGAAAGTCTTGGTTCCTGCTCAGCTAGAAGGGAGGGCTGGGGGTGGGGAGATTGGCCTTAGTCAAGTATGTCATTCTAAGTCCCTTTACCAGTGACTGCTTTAGTGTCAGCCATGTGGCTAGCTATGGCCAATACGAAGTAGACAAATCAGTTTGAAGTAATTTGTGAAGATCTTGCTTCCTGTCAGAAGAAAGACAGAAAGGGAATCCTGTTTCTTAGTTGCTTATAAATGACTATATGAACATAAATAAAACTAAAACTACTTAAGAGTAAATCAATCATCACACCAGTGAGCCCTCATCAAACCTGATTAGATATGTTCTTCAAAAAAAAAGGTTTATTATTTTAATGTGTATATATGCATGTGTACACCTGTGGAAATCAGAGGTTCACATCAGTGTCTTCTTTAAATGCCCCTCACCTTATTTTTGGAGACAGGGTCTCTCAATAAACTTGCAGCTCACTGACCGGCTAAACTGGCTGACCATCGAACCCCGGGGATTCTCCTGTCTTTTCTCCAGGTGTTGGGATTATGAGTATGTGTCAACACACCCATGTTTTATTGGGTGCTGGAGACTTATTATTCTTGTAATAAGTACTCTTATTCTCGTGTGTGTATAGCAAGCACACTACCCACTGAGACACCATCTTGGTTCCAAGCACTTTATTTCTTAAGCCACTGGTAGTCAGACATGGTAATTGTCACTGTGGCCAGATGCACGCTAACTCCATCAAACTCTGAGTCTAGCTTTTTTCTTCAGCTACCACCAAGATGCTTCATCCTTCTCATGGAGCTAAGATCTCACTGGGGAGTAAAAAAAAAAAAAAAGTCCTTCTGGTGTAGCAAGTAGGACAGATATCATCCTACTTATGTCTGGCCTGGAGATGAAGAAATAGATCCTGGAGGCTAAACTTTGCACACAAGGTCAGTGGAAAGTGCTTTGGAAGCAAGCACTGGGAGAGTGGCGGGCAGTGGGAGAAGGTAAGAAGCAAAGCATCTGCTTCAGGTTGTCCGCTTCAGGAGCTCTGGAGCTGGGAAGGCTCTGCAGAGTTGACCTAGTTGAAGATGATGAAGCTTTGTGCCCTACATGGGTCTATTTTTACAGACAAGATACCAGAGGAAAGGGTGTAGCCTTTGGCATAAGGCAGTTCCTGGAGAGGGACTCATCTATAAGCAGTCAGTAGCCAACACCCCCTGCTGTTGGGAAATGAGAACATGGACTGTGAAGGGGCCAGCTGGGCGGCCACCGAGGTGTTGCCAAAGAGAACCACTCCCTTTTCCTGCTGTACACTCTGGCAGGCAGCCATGAGAAACACTTCCCATTTCCTCTAGGGGAACCCTTATGGCTTTTGATGAGGTTCTTGAGGTTAAACAACCTCAAGAACAGACTCTATCTAGGGAAGGAAGGTGAGCCCACCGAGCAGCCAGTAGGAAGAATCTTGCGTGTCTACTCCACCCAACCCAGCAGGTTCTGAAGCAGATCTTTACAGGACAAGGAGATACACAGACTTTGCACAGGTTGTCTACTCTGGGCTCCAACAGAGCACCTGAAGAGCTGGCTGTGACTGTAGGAGAGGGGCATTGTTAGAAGGAAACACCCACGCATTATCCAAACTTGTCTAGGTAAGAGTCATGCAGGATTTGGGAAATCTGGTGATTTTGTAGCCAAAATAAGTGCGTCAGATACAGTGGCATATGACACACCGGGGATCAACATCCTTGGGAAAGAAGATATTTGAGTGAAGGTTTGTTTTGACTAGATGGGATGCTTTGTGGCCAGGATGTGGCCTTTAGGCTGGCGTTGTTGCCTACTGCCAACCCTCACACAGCCTTTCCCTCAACTGCCTCAGTCATCTCCTTTTGGCTGAATGCAGTTGTTAGACAGCCCTGTATTATTCCTTCTCTGTAGTGTTGGAATTCTCTCCCCTTCTCAACTGTGAATCCCATGCCATTGGAGTGGTTGCGGCTGCATGGAGTCTCACATCTCTTAGAAGGTCAGTCTCCAACTGTCCTGGGGAGCGGTCTGTTTGCACATCCTCTCCCTCCCTTGCAGAATGGCTCCTAGGAGGGGCACACACACAGGCCTTGTTTGATTTGAGCAGAGTGATGGAAGGCTAAGCACAGTATCCTTCCATGGTTTTCTTTTTTTTTTTTTTTTGGTTTTTCGAGACAGGGTTTCTCTGAATATCTCTGGCTGTCCTGGACTCGCTTTGTAGACCAGGCTGGCCTCGAACTCACAAAGATCCGCCTGCCTCTGCCTCCTAAGTGCTGGGATTAAAGGCTTGCGCCACCACCGCCCGGCTTCCTTCCATGGTTTTCTAAGGATGAGTTGCTAGATTGGAGTAGAAAGGGAAGGCTACTGCTGTCCAAAACTGATTGAAGTAGGTAGGGTGTGTTAGTGCTAATTTGAAAGTGTTGCAGTTTTTCTCTTAACTCAGCCAGCTCCCAAATAGTTGAGAATGGACTATTATATTTATTTAACAAGCTTTAAGGCCCAACTGAGGAGTATTAATTGATTTTAATCCTCTAAAATAATCTGGCTACCTCCCAGCCAAATTCCCTGAGATACTTGCATTTAATGGCTTTCTTTGTTCCAGCTGTTTTCTCATGATGTCT
Source organism: Lophiomys imhausi (assembly GCA_907164525.1). Lineage (NCBI taxonomy): Eukaryota > Metazoa > Chordata > Mammalia > Rodentia > Muridae > Lophiomys > Lophiomys imhausi. The sequence continues at coordinate 1,051,559 of CAJQZJ010034032.1, forward strand.
CCTGCATCTCTCCTTGTGACTGAGTCCCTACTTTCTCTTTGTCTCCTCCTCCTTGGCTGGCAGGAAGTCTGGCCCTATTTTTTTCTCCTGCTCAGTCACTGGCTGTTAAGCTTCTTCATTGACATATTGACAGGGAATAATTGGGGACCAGTGTTTACACAACATTGTGACAGGAGATTCTCAGAATAAGGATTGTAACCAAATATGGGGGAGACAGAAATCTGCATTTGAATCTTTGCACAGTGCACAATAACATTGTGCCTACAATAGGGTCTCAAAAGCTTTCATTGATGGCCCATAGAGAGGTTGTGCTTGGCTGGGGTTTTATAACCCCGGGTCCTGTGAGTTTGGGCACAGCCAAAAACTACTCAATGGCTACATAAATTCAAACCCATGGTGTTTACTATGTGCCACACTCATAGGTCTTTGAGGTGGAGTCTGCACTGGTTTGCTTTATATTTCTATTAATTGTGAGTGTGATATATTTCTAATATTGTGATAAATACCACAGTCAAAAGCAACTTGGGAGGAAAGGGCCTATTTTATTTTATAGCTTATAGTCCATCATGGAAGGATGCTAGGGCAGGGACTCAGACAGGAACCTGGAGGCAGGAACTGAAGCAGAGGCCTGGAGAACTGTTGCTTACTGGTTTGTTCCTTATGACTCACTCAGCTTGTTTTATAATACAACCCAGGACCACTTTCCCATAGTGGGCTGGTCCCTCTCACATCAATTATCAATTAAGAAGATGCTGAACAGGTGTAGAGGAATTTTAAATCAGCAATGTGGCTATTCCTGCTGGAAATCAGACACGCCCTTAGCACATACCTTTAGTCCCTCTGGCTGGAATATTGAAACACCCTTAGTACCCACATTTAATCTCAAACAATGAAGGTAAAGTTAGTTTGTAGAAGGAAGCAGCTGTGTTTGAAAGTGATGTCTAATTAAGTGGCAGACAAAGTGACAAATCAGGACAGGATGTGCCCAACTTTCATGAGAAGAGAAAGGAAAAGGAAGCTCCTTAAGGGAGCAACACACACACACACACACACACACACACACACACACACACAGAGAGAGAGAGAGAGAGAGAGAGAGAGAGAGAGAGAGAGAGAGAGAGGTTGAAGAGAGAACAGGCTAGACACAGGTGAAGACATAATGAGCCAGAGAATGAGAAGGAACCAGAAGATTAGAACATATTTCCAGAATTAATTTGAGGCTGAGAGAGAAGCCAAATTGAATCAGTCAGCTTGGAGAGAAGTTTGAGCCAGACGGAGTTGAACCAGCCAGCAAGAGTTCAGAAAGAACAAGAAAGGGTGCACTTTCTTGTTCTTTGAATCAGCAGTAAGTCTCAGAGGCGGAAAACATTCTAGGTCTAGATTAGATTGTATGGAGGCCAGAAGCTTCCAGGATTAGGCCCAGATCAGCAGACGGAGACAATTCCACCAGGAGAATAAAAGTTTCTTTACACACAGATTTGCCTAGAGGCCAATCTTATGGAGGCGTTTTCTCAGTTGAGGTTTTCTCCTTCCATGTGACTCTAGCATGTACCAAGTTGACAAAAAATTACCCAGCACAACCTCCAAGGATGCAGAAAGTAAAGCACAGAGAACTTAGAGACATACTGGTGAGAGCTGGGTCTGGATTTGCACATGGACCATCCAGCTTAAAGATTCTTAAAGATGCTACCCTTACTGTGGAGCAGGTCTACTTGATGGAGTATGTTGGCATATTATACTGTGTAAAGTTTACCCTTGCATTATTCAAATGCTGATTTCTCTGTCCTACTATCTGGTTTCAAACCGGACATGGCACTGTTATGTTTAAGTTTGTGTAAGCATTGCTCCTCAGTCTTGCTCTGCCTTGTCCATGAATCTGACCAGCCAATACTGAGCGACAGAGAGACTGGAGTGGAATATCCGATTCCAGCAAGGGGAAGAGAAATAGAGAGGAAGTGGGAGATTGAGCCGCAGTGAGAGAGCCAGGAAGCATCACAAAAGGAGAACTGGAGTTGGAAAGGACAAGAAATTCAAGTATTACGGGGACGGTGGCTGGGAGGAAGCCAGCTAGCTTGGAGGTTTAGAATGGAGTAGGAATTGCTCAGTGTTGTGCTCAAGGCTGATTTAATAAACCCTAGTCTCTGTGTTGCTTAGCTGGTTAAAGAATGAGTGCCGCTGTACTAATTTCCCACATACATTAACATATACATTATAATAATATTCATTTTACAGGAGTAATGGCAGCGATTGCCAAAATAACATAGAGGCAGGAAGGCAGTGTGACAGTGTGACAGTGAAGGAGTTGTGTGACATTGCTCGGACCTGTTCAATGGAGTAAGTGAAAGCAGTTGATCAACTGAGCACAAGAGGGTAGGAAAACAAACAAAGCAACTTAATTCTTTCTTCCTGTCCTTAGAAAACGTGAATGGCAGATTCCCTGGCCCTGG
>CAJQZJ010034032.1:1072263-1093016 GCA_907164525.1 Lophiomys imhausi
AAGAAGATACTCTTAAAAGTGTGTTGCAAGTTAGTATGAATGTTGAGTCAGATATAGACCTTTAAACTCATGGAGATGGTTAGATAGTAGAATGTTAAAGTCAGGGGCCAAATATGTATAAACTGGACATTGGGAAGGTATACTGGGCCATTTAACTCTCATAAATGTGGCATATTTATATCTGTTGTTTTGTATAATACTTACTGTTATAAGAGAAGGAACCTTTGTTGGACTGAAAGGGGAAACTTCTGGGGGGAAGAGGGTGGAAGGGCGGGATAGGAAGGGGGAATAGGGAGGGGTTTGTGACTGAGATGTAACTTGAAGAAAAAAAAATAAAGTATTTATAAAAAAAAATAAAAATGAGACTTTAAGGGCCAAGAGTGGGATGCTTGATTTAAAGCGATGTGTTTGGGTGGCAAGCTGACAAAGGGTGAAGTTATGATGATCAATTTTCACTGACAATTTGATGGGGTGTAGAATTGCCATAGAATCAAACATCCTAGTGTGTCTGCTGAGGGCTTGTTCATGAGGGTGTTCCTATAAAGGAATACCCACCTTGAGTGTGGGAATAGTATGCCATGGGCTGAGGTCCTGGAACTGAATGAAAAGGAGGAGGCAGGGGGAACACCAACCTTCATCTCCTTCTGCCTTGTGACTCTGAACACAGCCTGACCAGCCGTTCCATGCATCTGCCACCAGCCCTTCCCCTCCATGACAGAATACACCTTCAAATTATGAGGCACGACAAACCCCTTCTTCTTTAACTTGCTTTTGACAAATGTTTTGTCACAGCCATGGGATAAGCAACTAATACAGTGAGAATGTGGGGAGGCCACAGAAATTTCACATAGTAGATTTCTTCAGTTCTACTGGAAAAGGAGGAAATCACACCTAATAATTTTTCCTCATTGTTAACTTTTGGATATATTTTGATTTATGTAGATATCCATTTACCTCTCTTGTAAGAAATACCACTTTGCTAATTATCAGGTAGGAAACTGCCTTATTAAGCCAGAGTTAAAAAAAAAAAAAGAATTGCTCCCCAGTTCCTAAGTATATAATCCCCAGGCATGCTAATAACAACCTGAAAACTTTTCCAATGGTCCTAAATGATCCTAACTTCTTTGGAAAGATACTGAAAGGTTTCCTATTTTAAAAATCGAGAAAAGAAAAAAATTCTGTGTTCACATACAGAAAGAAGTCATTTGTTGGGAAATCTTCCCTCTCAGAGATGGAGAAGTTTCTAGGTGAACTCCCAAGAACAGCAATGTCTACATACAGCACTCTCTTATTTTCTGAGACACCACATTCATGACAGTTTCCATGCACACAATGCATGTTATCTCTGTTACATCCATTATTGTTTATTCTAGCAGGTGAGAGTACTCCAGAGACGCAAGGCAGGAAAGGCAACTGCAGATCTAGGATTCTGGACCGACAGAACCCTATTCATTTAAAGCTCTTGAAGAAGATGACATCATTGAAGTGTGCGTATGAAGAGTTTAAATCAATCCTGAAAATGTCCTTGAGCCTGAAAGGGAAAAATAAATCTAGCTCATAAGAAATCAGCACTTCTTTTTTTTTTTATACTTTATTTTTTTTTCTTCAAGTTACATCTCAGTCACAATCCCTTCCCTACTACCCCTTCCTGTCCCACCCTTCCACCCTCTTCCCCCCAACAGCTTCCCCTTTCAGTCCAACAAATGGTTCCTTCTCTTATAACAGTAAATACTACTATACAAAACAACAGAAATAAATATGCCACATTTATGAGAGTTAAATGGCCCAGCATACATTCCCAATGTCCAGTTCATACATATTTGGCCCCTGACTTTAACATTCTACTATCTAACCATCTCCATGAGTTTAAAGTTCTATATCTGACTCAGCTTTCATACTAACTTGCATAACTATTAAAAACATCTTCTTAGATCCAGAACACCCTCTTGATTCCTAAACAACTCAAAATTTAACTATGAGACTCTAGCTATCTATTCTTCAACCACCTCAGAGACCTGAGAGGGATAAATATATCTGATTATGTAGGAAGTGCAGGGGCTGCCTCATCCAAAACTAAGAAATGACATACCAGTGGCTGCCTGGACAGTTCCTGTTTTCTCTCCATACGTACGTTACAGCATCAATCTTCAGCCTTGAAATCAGCACTTCTTTTTATTTTTATTTTTTTCCTTTGAGACAGTGTTTCTCTGTGTAGCCCTTGCTGTCCACGAACTTGCTCTGTAGACCAGGCTGGCCTCGAACTCAGAGATCCTTCTGCCTCTGCCTCTCGAGTGTTGGGATTAAAGATGTGTGCCACCACCACCCATCAAAATCAGAGCTTTTTGTTGGCTGTCATCCATTTCTTTTTCTGCCTCTTCTCTTGGTTTTAGGAAAAGGCAGGATCTGTAACATTTTTCTTTTAATTAGTGTGTGTGTGTGTGTGTGTGTGTGTGTGTGTGTGTGTGTGTGTTTGATGTGTGTGTATGTGTTTGATGTATGTATGCTGGTGTGTTTCATGTGTGGGTATGTATGAGTGTATGTTTGCATGCATGAAAGTGAGTTCATGTGTGCCATGGTGCATATGTGGAGGTCAGAGAACAGACTCCAGTTTTGTTCTTATTTTCCACCTTGTTTGGGGCAGGTTCTCTCTCTCTCTCTCTCTCTCTTTCTCTCTCAGTGCTGCATAATGGCTGATCTTCATGTTTCTAGGGATTCTCCAGTCTCTCCCTCCCATCTCTCTGTAGGAGTGTCGGGATTACAGAACTGCATGCCACCATGCTGGATTTACACATGGGTTCTGATTCTCAGAAGTGCATGGCGAGTGTTTGATGAACTGAACAATCTTAGCCCCAGCCTGAGACCACTTAAGCTTGACTCTAGGCCTTGAACACTGGGTTCACAGTATCTCGGCTGATAGTGCATGGAGCTTTGGTGTCCTAAAGCCCCGGCTTTAGTCGGGGTAATGGCTGTAAAGGGAAGCAATTCGGATGGTTGGCCCTAATGGTGGATTATAAGACATTCCCAATCAAGTGTTGACAGCTGCATAGGTAGAACTCCTGCTCCCAAGGACCCCAGAAGCAACCTCTGGATCTCACACATGGCACAAACTTGGTATCTCCTGAGTTCCCAAGTTCTTACTTTTGCTTTCTGGTGCTACTGGTCTCTTGGGCGGAAAGTGGTGCCCTCAATAAAACACAGTCCCTGAGGTAGACAGATGTGTAGATAGGAAACACCTCAGAAAATGAACAAAAACCCACAGAATGGCCAGCCTTTCCTAACTACCAGTACTGCCAAGTATCACACAGGAGTTTGGATATTAAATTTCTAACACATGGAACTTTAAAGAAAAAAGTAATACTAGATTCAAACTTCTCCTTAAGTATGGTTTTCAGCTTGTATAGCCTTTAGGGTTTCATTTTACATCTAGCATTTACAGAATCCCTGAGAGGTGCTCACTGTGTCTTAGGCTGTGTGGAGACTAGTCAGTGACAAAGAGGTCTTCATTTGGGAATCAGACCTTGGGAATGATATAATGCTTCTCAAAATAGTCCAAGGTTTTTCTTTCTTTTTTTAAAATATTTATTTATTTATTATGTATACAGTATTTGCTCTACATATATGCCCGGGAACCAGATCTAAATATAGATGGTTGTGAGCCACCATGTGGTTGCTGGGAATTGAACTCAGGACCTTTGGAAGAACAGCCAGTGCTCTTAACCTCTGAGCCATCTCTCCAGCCCAGGTTTTTCTTTCTTAAAGCAGAGGGATGAGTACTAGAAAAATGTCCCAGAGAGCCCAAGTTTGTCTGGATGGTTTATTAAACTAGTTTCTCTCTCTTTGGGGTTTCTTACACTGTTACCTGGCTGACCTGAGATACCCAAGGAGGATTTAATCAGAACTATGCTGACTAGGGATTGGAGACTTTTAGCAATTCCAAAGCCTTTTTAGAATTCCTGCTGGGGTTAAGCACAAGGCTTTATCTATAAGATGTCACATCTTATGCTTTCATTTGCTTTTTAGGTGATTCCTAAAGCAATAGCAAGCTGAGAGCAAACCAAGGTATGGGGTGTACAGACAGTGTTTGACCACAAGGACAGTGTGGGTAGTGTAATGACAGTTGTGCAAGAAAGAAGGGACACTGGGGGCTGTGACTTAATCAGCTACTCACTTACCCTCAGTATTTCTCCAGACATCATTACCACCATGTTTCTATTGGGAGCTGGAGACTGAGGTTAAATTCATTCCTTACAGTTGTACAGTTCATCATCAGTGGAGGAATTGGAACTTGAATTCAAGCCAGCCTGTTCCTTCCAGACTTACTCCTTTCCAGAGTAAGATCCAATTCTTCTAAGAGGTGGGAAGGTGAAGACAGGCTTTGCTTATCTTACAAATATGTGGTAATGGTTGTGTAGAGGGAGCTGTGTGGTCACTGAAGGACACAGTCACATTTGGAAAGTATGAGTGTCTGTGTTTCTTTTGGACTTGAAAAGTCCTCTCACTGTGTTGTATGTATTTTAAACTCAGAAAAAGCTGAGAGTCTGGGCAGAACTGGCCTCCAGAAAAGTCACTACCTTTATGGTTAAAGATTGATTATGCGACTACAATACACTGGCCATAAAAATAGACCCAACCTTTGCCCTCAGGAACCCAGAATAAACAGGCAAGATTTATTGTCAGAATGTTTGATGTCAGTGGCTGTTTTAGGAGCATACATGTTCCAGAATTCTAGCAAGTAGGGTTGGCTGAGAAATGTGGCCCTCAAAGAAGTCTTTTTCATTCTGTTTTAAATCAATTTTAATGTGTTATATATGTATGTAATTGGGCTTTTTATGTTTACTTTTAATTATTTAAAACAAATACTCCTAACATTTCTACATTTTAAAATTAGTTATCTATCATCTATCTATCTACATTTATTTAGCTTCCACATAAAAATGAGCCTTTGGAGGCTTGCATAACTCTCAACAAAGCTGGGTGTGGTGACTCATACTTACTATCTCAGTATTCAGGAGGCTGAGGCAGGAGGATTAAGAATACAGGGCTACACAATGAGGTTCAAAAACAATCCTCCAACCCACCCCCCCAAAAAAAAGAAAAGAAAAAATAATTTAAAGGATTTTTTTTTTTTTTTTTATGGAGGCTACACTGTAGGACAGAGTTGGGTGAGGTGAGGAAGAAAACAGTAACAACAATTTTTGTTTGAAAATGCAGTAATGAAACCTAATTCTTTCCAAACTGATAACACAGTTAAAAAAATAAATTAAAAAGAAAAAGAAAGTTTCAGATTAAAAAACAAAAAGCAGAATTACTGACTTAAAGAATAGACGTAGCAGTTTCACAAAAACTATCTAGTCACCCAACTGGGAAACAACTTTGTGAATCCCTATAGTTCTTCAATTATGCTTTTTTATATTCATTTATTGTGTGTGTGCACGAATATTCCATGTTGCTCATGTGGAGGTCAGGGAATAACCTGTAGGAGTTGGTTCTCTCTTTCCATCATGGAGACTGAACTCAGGTTATCAAGCTTGGTGACACATATCTTTACCCACTGAGCTATCTATCTACCTGATGCTCCTGTAGCCCTTTAAGTAAGTTCATGTCTCACTTTACATTTCTTATCTTTATTGTAAAATATGTTTTAAAAACTCCATTGCCCCTAGAAGCATTGCAGATGTGACTGCTATGTCACATGTGCATCAGTAGGTGGCAGAGAGGAGAAAGGCTATATCTACATTCAGTGTTCTGACCTATGAACATCTGAATGAATAGTAGCCTAACATTCCTGGAAAAAAAAAAAGCAAGCTGGATACCAACACCACTTTGGCACCATGGGGTAGCCTAAGATGACTACCAGACCTCTGGCCTCCAGAAAAGTCATTACCTTTATAGTTAAAGATTGATTATGCAACTACAATGCACTGGGCATAAAACATAGAAATGTACCAGGCAAGCATCGGTGGACTCTCAGGACAGGAAACAAACCAGAAACTAGAAGAACTCTACCTGGCCCTGGATGTGCGAGTTGTGCGTGAGTCAGTCCTGAGGGAGTGAGTGTGGGAGAGCCAGCCCTGCCTTTGGTCTGCTATGTGGTGGTATTGGCTAGAGAGAGATGCCCTCCTCTCCCTTTTACCCTCACCACCATTGGCTAACAGGAGATCTGGCCCAGATGGGGTCACAAGAACAGGAGAGCTGTCCCTGCCCTCACATGCTGCAGCACTTGGGAGAGCAGGCCCTACACCTTTCCATAGAAGAACTGGCCATGCAAGTGGGGGCTGCAGGTCCAGAACCAGGGCTATGAGTTGACCCACCCCAATATCTACCCCATGGATGAACTGTTGGAATGCAAGAAGAAGTCAGTTCCACAACCCAGGACTTCAGGATCTCCAAGACACAGGACAGTTACAGCATATCAGAGAGGAGTTCCAGTACTGACAGAGTAGCAGAAACCAGGGGCTTCATACCAGACCAAGGAGTCATCACAATGAATATTTGCAAGCAGAATGTGTGGACAAAGGGGAATAATGTGGGACATACTAGATACACTGCAGCTTTCACAATGAACTGTTATTTTTTGTGGTAGAACAGATTACAAAGGTGGAGGGTGAGTTGGGGGGGGGGTGGGAGATGGGAGGGAACAGGGTGCAAGATGTGAAATTCATAAAATAAAAAAATTTTCAATAAAACAAATTACATTAAAAAATCTATACTATGACCAGTCTACATACAGGCCAATGTCCTGTCTTATTACCTAGGAATAGAGATGTGATGGTGGTCTACAATACATGCCTCTTCTTAGAATAGCATGGAGCCTTCCAGTTTATTAGTTCCATTGTCGGAATAGTCCTTGACCAGTGTGGCAAAACCTTACTATCTTACCAATACTGATGGGGTAGAAGTCTAATTTACTGATAATCAGAATTATAAATGTACTTGTATGTATTTGAATTAATTTTTATACATTTTAAATGTAAAATAACTAAGTTTATTATTCTTTACTCTTGCAACAGATTAAATTTAAGAAAACATTAAAATTTCTAAAATACACTCCAAGGCATTAATTACCAACATGACTATCCACACTGAGTATACACGATGAAAATCTCTACAAAATAACTCACATATCCATATAATCCTTGTATTTCTGAGATTGAAACTTAAACACAGCCCTTAAACACACACACACACACACACATACACTTTTTAAAAATTAAATCATTTTTTTAATTTAAGGATTTTTGAAACATAAATAAAACATAGGTTAAGGTATATTTGACATTCTCTTTTCAAAGCACTTTAGAATTTATAGAACATAGAGTTTTGATTCTTTCCTCAGTCTCTATGCCATGATCCCTAACTCAATCTAAAGTGCCGCAGAGAAGTCAACCACCTGAATCAAGTACACTCAGCTTTAAAATGGCAAAAGTGGAGATCATGTTCAGGTGACAAACTTCTGCACCCAGCGAGGAGCTGTCTAAGAGGGTCTGCAAGCAGAATGCAGGCTATTTTCAATACTTTATGCTGAACTCTTTTCAAATCTTTAAATTCTTTAGTATCCACTATTTTCTCTTTAAATTGACACATGGGCTTTCTATGAGGCCCATGTGTCAATTTAGAGAGAGAGGCCCCATTCTTAAACAAGAATGAAGAGTGAAGTAGATCTATGTGTTTAGAAGGCACAGGCTCTCCAGGTAACCAGGCCCTACCCAAAGAGGGCTGGGAGCAAGACGAAACACACCCAAATGCCCCATAACCCCCAGGAGACAGCCTGACTACTGTCACTTATGGGTGACACATAAATCAGGCCCCACTCCCTTACCCAGAGGCTAACAAGTTATACAGATAAATTATCTAATGTAAGGCTATTTACTTAGCCTTACGTTTCTGTAGAAAGGTCTATATAAGTTCTTTTCACCAGTATGTAGATGTTCATTTAGCAAATATTATATGATATCAAAACACCAAAATATAATGCTTAACAGTGGGCTTTCATGGCACTCCTATTCTATGGAATAATTAAATGCATGGTTAATTTGGATCCACATATAATCTTGATTATATAGAGGGAAAAACACCTAAGAAACTCAGTTGCTAGAAAGCTCTAAGACTGAAAAGAACTACATATATAAAAGGGAGTTCCAAGCAGAGGGTACAACCCTGAGGAAGGAATGTGGACACTGGACACATTTCAGGACTTAAAGTCCAGCATAGTTGAAACAAAAAGCAGCAGCAAATGTGTATAGGAAGATCAGATAATCAAGAGTGCCCCTTGCTGGCACCTGTTAAGCATTGAGACTTTACCCAAGAACTTTTAAGAGTGTTCGACTTGAGTGGTGGGAGGGGCTGGAGAGATGGCTCATGGTTAAGAGCACTTGTTCTTCGGAATGTAGGACCTGTATTAGGTCCCCGACACACACACGATGGCTCACAGCCATCTGTAACTCCAGTTCCAGAGGATCTCTCGCCCTCTGAGGGCACCAGGCATGTACTCAGTATGCAGACATACATGGAGGCAAAACACTTATTTATACATCTTTATCAATATATTTATATTTTTTTCTTAAGGCAAAAATAGCACCTGATTGCTATAGGGAAGTTTGTAAATTACAAAATTACAGAATATATATTTGCATTAAAATAGTATACAGTTGTTTTAAAGCATTTAAAAACTAAAGGGCTTACAATCTCATAGTGTAGAGATAATGCTGTCAGTAGTTTGGTTGACATATTTGGACATGTATCATTCAGATTAGGCAAGAATTTTAAATAAAACTTGGACCTTATTTTGTAGATTCTACTTGACTTGTAATAGAATTATGTTCTCACACACCTATGCAAATTGAAAATATCATAAGACAAACATGTATTAGATACATGCTTACTAATTTTAATCAGCTTCAAAACCTAGCAGCATAGCATACTGTAGTGTACTCCTTGCTTTCCTTCATAATTGCTTGGGCAACTGGAAGCCATGACTCACTGTCACTGCCCAATATCATGAGTGAGTATCTGGCCATATCACAAGACTAAGAAATGATCATGATTTGTAAACATTTCCTACTGAATGTATATTATTCACACACCTCCATAAAATCTTCCACAATCTCAGCCATCATGAGTTGAGGACTGCCTAAAAAAAACTTTATATCCCCTCACAATTTAATTGAAGTTTGAAACATTAACTCTGCTCTGTTTCAGTGGTGAATATTTGGGTTGTTGATTTGTTGATTTTAGCAATAATGCTGTAATGAATGTTGTGATGGTTGGTATTATATACCAACTTGATTGGTTTGGGGGATGCACTGAGAGCCCATTCCTTCTGGGCTTGTTTGTTGGGGTGAATCTGAAGAAAACTGGCCTTTGCCTTACAGAATAAACAAGATGCATTGTCACCACCTAAAAGTATGTGCTCCTGTATGTCAAGGAGCCACAGACAGCATAGAAGGCAGGGGAAGTATGTGTTTTCTTTCTTCTGGAGTTAGAACACTTCCTCTCTTCTGCTCTGGAACATCAGCTTGCTGGGTTCCTTGGTTTTTAGACTATTGAACTGAATATGACACTATTGGTTCACCACCATCTTGCCTGGGCCTCTGGGTTGCGGAGGACACACAGTGGGACTTATAAGTTGCTATAGTTGCACAAACAAATTACTGGTCTCAAATCTCTTTCTGAACATCTATTTATATCCTGTTGGTTCTGTTACTCTGGAACAGCTTCACTAAAATAAGCTTTCTCAAAATGAAACAATAGATGATTTATTCAAAGCAGATTCCTAGAAATGGGATTACTGGATCAACAGAAATTAATAAATGCAGTTGAATCATTCAAATTTATGTAACTCAAAGATTGATAGATATGTTTGCAGTGTGACCAACCAAGTGACAGAATGGAAAATTGGAGACCAGATAGAGATTTCCATTGTATAAAAGCCACTCTGACACATTTCAAAAAATATATATATATAAAGATTGTCTGTATCTTCCTAGCTCCCCCTTCCCCATATCCTTCTTACTTTTCTATCCACTTATTCCCTAGCATTTGGCTACTAGGATGTGGTTGTGTGAACTTATATCTGACAGGATATGTACACCACAAGCCACAGAAATCAAGCCTGCCTAATTTACACAGAAATAAATGTAGTAAAATGTTTGATCACTTACTGCGTTTCCAGGTGCTCCAAAGAGCTGCACTGGAAGCCACGTGACTAGGCTTAGCCACCTAAACCAGAGCAGAACTAGCCCCCAAAGACTGCTGCTTATGTTACTCTACTGTTACTGTCACTGGACATTTGCCATCACTGTTGTCTCCTGGCATTCTAGGAAGGATGCCAGCTGACCTTGTAGCTTTTGAGTCATTGCCCACCTAGGTGCTCTGAAGTTGTACTCATTCAAGCTGCAAGGGAGGTCAGCAAAGCAAAACTCTAGCAGTAAGAGGGGTTCCTACTTCCTATGAAATGTAACAGAGGGAAAGTATGTAATGTCGAAGAAGGATTTCAGTTCTGATTCGCCATAGATGAATGATATATGCTTACCATAGGCAGAAAAACGGATGACCCAACCCTTGGACACCTAGGGCCTCTTATAGGAGCTTAGAGACTGATAGCTCTTCTGTGGATTGCAGAGTAGGGGGACAACTGATTTGTCATCATTTTCTAGTGCCAGGGACAGAGTGATGTTCACTGAGGTGTTTTGTTTTGTTTTGTTTGGGTGAGTGAATGAGTGGATGGAGGAGCATTGAGTGTTCATGCCTGCTGATCAAGAGTACTGCACCCATCATGACAAGTACTGACATTCTGTCTTCTCCTCCTTCACATGGGTGCCATCAGAAGGAATTGAAAGTAGAGTTCAGACTGAAGATACCTATTAGCCTGTGGTCTGCTTTTCTTCCCATCCACATTTTTAGGAAAACTCTCCAGAAGATGGGGCTTATGTTCATCACTCCTTGATGAGATAGAGAGCAGTATTTTTAGGCATGTTCTCTCATATGAAAAATAAAGTGGTAGCTTGCATATTAACTAGTAATCAATGGTACTAAAAATCTAGGGTACCTGAGTAGATATATGAAGCATCTGACAAAGATTGCTACTTAGTGTATGAAAACAAATGCATTCTGGGTTTACTATCTCTCCCTTCTTCCTGCCACACTAGTAATCTGTACTCTTAAAAATATATTTTTTCAAAGTTGCAGAATTCATTGTGTAGGTTTATAAATGGATTTAGCACAAAGTCGTTTCTGACCAATTTTGGTTTTCCAAGGTTGACTTCCATTGATCATCAAGAGGAATGCAGACACAAATGATCCCATTTCTTGGCATCATAGAAGATGAGGAAGGTCAGAGACTGCCTTCCTTCCCATCCCATCCCAGCTTTTGTCAAACCTCTAAGAGCTTGCGTGGAGAAAAGTGGCTTGGGATGATGGCTGACAAGCCATCTGAATGTCAGAGCTTGTGTTCCAGGATCCCAGGAGCCATTCTTTTTAAAGATACCACATCTCTACCTTCTTCTATATTGGTTTTCTCCTCCCAAAATAGATCCTTTCTAGCTATTGACACCAAGAATACAAATTACAGTTCATTCACACATCTAAGTGCCATATGCTAACTCGGGAGTTAGCAGTCTCGGGAGTCAAAAAATCAGAAAGTGAAAAACACAGGCTTTCTTGGCTCACTGTGCCGCCCACGATGTCTCACTCAGCAGCACTGTTTAGGATTGAGAACAGCTTGTATCACACTGACAAGGCTCCAATCCCATATGGAGCCTGTTCTTATGGAGCGGTCCTCTCTCTCTCTCTCTCTCTCTCTCTCTCTCTCTCTCTCTCTGTTCCACAGAAGTATTAGTGGATATTCCTTCCTCAGGCTTTTCAAGCAACCACTTGCTTGTTTTCAGTGATCCCAGAGACTGTTGAGGCACAGCTCCAGTGCCTTCATACAATGCTATAGTTTTCGAGTTACCCCCAATGTCACTGCTGTTGGGAACTGATAGATGGGTCATATTCCTTTTGCTTGATGAAGATGTAGATGCTCAAGGCTCGGAGTTAAAAATCTGACAAGTAACAAAGTTGGATAAGATCTTCTAGTGCCTTTCCAACCCTAATTTTCTTGTATTCTCCAGAGGTTGGAGCACATCACCCCAACCATAGAAAGCACGTAATAAGTATTAATAACTGCATGTGTTGACAGGGCTGAATATATTTAAACTTGGCAAAACAATGGCAAGCTTTTGCTGAGTCTCAGCATGTGATAGACTCCGTTCTAATTAGCGCCTTAAATGCCTGATCTCAGGCAGTTCTCATGTCAGTGCTAGGGGAAGCTTCTATTAGCACCCTACTTTAGGGGTGGGGAAACTGAGGCACGAGACATATTAGACAACATGTCTAAGGCAGCAGCTAACAAGAGTTGTGAAATTAGTAGTGGGTGTTGCTGGGAAGCTCATGTTCTTCAGAATCATAATGAGAACAGAAGTGAAATAGCAAATGCACTGAACCACTATACACTAGGCTAAGGATTCTGGGTAAAACGAACGTCTATAGTTTTTGCAGTGTGGACATATAGGAGAAAAGTCCACCTTTTACATATGAGGAAACAGAAACTGAGCTACATTAGGGAACTTTCCCAAGGTTTCACAGCTTATCACTGACAGAGATTTGAACTCATGCTGCAGACTGTGTGCTGTTCCCTGTATGTTCTTTGTGGGACAAATCCATGTCCCTGGACCTAGCCACAGAGGATGATAAAACTGCATCTCCCTAACCACAAGAGAGTAGGAGAGCTCAGCAGCCTGTCAGAAGTTCTAGAAGATTCTATGGCTCCATGATTTAGGGCCACACCATCTGCACCTATGTGACGTCCTCTCCCAACATGATGTGCAGAAAGTATTCGTGGGTGGTTTTAATGGCATCACTTTTTCTAGAGTTTACAAAACTAAGAAAATAGTGTGGTTTATTTCAAAATGGAGATGCTTCCCCAGGCAAAGACCAGTGGTTCCATGTCTGAAAGCTCCAAGGTACAGAGGGGTAGCATACTATAAATATGTCCTACGGGGGGGGGGGCACTATCTGAAATGTGTGACATTGCCTGTAGATCGCTTTCAGCTAAAAGCCCTTGAGAATATATGACCCCCTCTCCTAGGCATCTGCACCCACTCCCTGCAGGAAGAACAGCATCTTATTTCTTGCATGGAGATGGTACCAGCTTGAGAATGCCCAACAGATCTCACTGAACAAACTTGTTCTTCAAGGCCTAACTGAGCCCCTCCCTTTGATTCTCTCCCACACCCATTCTCACTGGCTTAAGATGGTATAGATAGCACAGAAGCCCGAGTTCTAACTGCTCCTCTGGTTTCCCCATCACTGGTGCTCCTGTGCTGATGTTCACTGTACTGCTCTGTGCTTTTCCCTATGACTTGTCTTTTCAGGTCGAATTTATAGGACCCCAGCCAAAGAACCAATGAGGAGAAGATAAAAAGACTCTTCCCTCAGCTATAGTGGAAAGAAACTTTAGAGCCTGAACTGACTAGAATGTCCCAGAGTCGATATGATATAGGTTCTCTGGAAAGCACAGTGGTCATGGTGGCTTCCTTGCCCAGTCTCAACACTCCTTATACTAACACTCCTGGAAATTGACAGGGTGTGATTTGCCTGGGCAAAGCAGAGCTCTCTCTAGGGATTTTGCTGGCTAGTATGGATACATGAAGGCTTATTTTTGTCTCTTGGTACCCAGAGTTGTTAGCAATGGTCTGGAGCTGTGTTCTTTGTCCTACGAGTAGAAAAATGTTGTTGACAGCAGAAAAAAGTGATGGAGCGAGTAGAGGTGAGGTTGGGGTCCAGGCCTCAGTCCTTCTTAGTCAATTCTTGTCTTTGTTGGCAAGTGAAACAGTATGTTGCTCTTTTGCTCCAAGTTCCTCTGAGTTGAGTTCTTAACTTATGGTTGTCTGGAAACCATTTAAAATAACTTAATTACTTAATATCTGACATTTTTCTGTGGTTATGGATTCTATGGCTCATTCTATCATTCTTCCAGTCACTCTGAGGACTGCTTCAAAGCCCTACAAAGGGGCATTTCATAGTTACTATAGTGCCCCACCGATTTGTCAATCACCAGCCTTATTTGTATGCCTAAGTTGTATATTAGTCAATTTTTCATTACGATAAGCAAATACATGTGGCAGATTTCATTGCAAAAAAAGTTAGTTTAGTTTATATTTTAGGTGACTGGATGTCCCAATAGTGTGATATATAAGCCCTAGAGGCAGTTGAAACCCTTAGTTGAATTGCATCATAGCATGGACACATGTACATTTCTGTCTGGTGTCTGTCCTTACAAAGCCAGTATTATTCAACCACGGGGGCTCCATCCTAATGACTTCAAAAGTAAAAAGTTTTCAAAAGTCCCACCTCCACCATAATCAGGTTATATTTTGACTATATACCATTAACCTACGGCTTTATAGGGGACTGAACCCAATAGGAGTCACAATTGGAGGCTAGAGTCTATGTTCAAGTCATAGCAGGCTACAACAGTTAAATAGCATAATGTATCTTTTTAAACATCAGAAACTTAACCTCTGTTAGTTGGGACAAATGTCTGAGGAAAAGGTGTGGATCAGCGTTGGCTCTTCACTGAGGGCTCTTCACTGAGGAGACAAATGGTACACTTTTCCCTCAGCCTCTGTTGTTTTAGGTAACCATTGGTATTTCTTGCTTGTAAGTACATTCTCCCACCCACACTCTTGCCTTGACCTCTCTCCCTGTGTGTACCTGTCCACACATCCCCCCCCCTTTACGAGAACACTCATTGTGTTGAATGAGAGCCCATTCTAGTCATTCTAACAAACTGCACCCGTATTGACCTTGTTTCCAAATAAAGCCATATTCTGAGATACCGAGAGTTAGGAAATCAATGCATATGTGTACATTTTAGATGATACAGTTCAACACATCACTTAAGGAACCAAACAGTAACACTAAGGAACAAGGAGTCATCCCATAGCTGGTACCTTTGGAAGAAGAAGAAAACTTGCTGAATTCTGACTTCATTTGTTTGGTTTCTATACCTTGGTCATATTGGGCAAATTATTTGAGCTTTCAATGTTTGAAATATAAATATACATTAATATCTTTCATGCTAGACAGACCTACTTCCTTCCTTTTATTGTTTCTTCCCCATTATTGTTGTTATGGGGATTGAGCTTAGGGTCTTGTGCACATTCTGGGCAAGTTCCACCACTGACCTACATCCACAGTCCAGGCTAGAGGTTTACAAAGCAGGTTCCATGAAACTTGAGGGTGAGTGTTGACCGGTGTTTGTCTGGTAAGTTGGTTGATCATTGGCCATACTCGCCTAATTCCTCACTGGCTTCATCCAATGGCATTCCAAATGATCTATACTGTGTAGGGCAGTCTTCTGTCTTTGCAGTAGTGTTTTAATGCTCTTGCAATTCCTCTGAAAGTTTAGTTGGATTATTTAAGAAATATTACAGTGTATATTGTTTAAGATGAACATTTCCAGTTTTCAACGAGAGGGATGAAAACAGAAGGCATGTGGCTTGCAGGCTGGATGCATATTTGTTCTGTTTTTCAGCTCCATGGAACCAACAGACTTCAATTTGATATTTGCCATTCTCTCTCTCTCTCTCTCTCTCTCTCATGGAATATGCTGCTTATATATTTCTGAAGGGGACAGACATTTCAGAATGCCTGTATCTCGAGCATTGCTCTTGTCTTTAGCATGAATATAGCTGTGTAGTTACACACTATCCTGCCCAGCTATCTTACCAGTTGCTCCTGCCAATGATTCCCTGCTTTGAGCCAGTGAGGACTATCTGTAAGTGTGGAAGCATCCTCTCCTTATCTGCTAGGAGTATGGAACTGCTCTGCCTACAGTTTTAGACCAACACCCTGCGAAGATTCATTTTTTCATTCCAGAAAAAATGAATGGACGTGTGACACTCATTAATGTCCACTAAGTCTGATGCTGTTCCTGACACTGTCAGATGCTCTCCACCTACAGGTTGATGTCCATAGTCCAACATGCTTGGGATAAGAAGTCTTTTGGGTTCTAGAATTTTGCGAATATTTGGAATATTTGCATTTACATAAAAAGGTGCTTGGTCCAAAGTCTAAATACAAAATTCATTTATGGTTGATATATTCCTCAAACTTGAACCTTGAAAGTAATCTTACATTTCCTTTCTTATGTTTATTTTTTACTTCAGGTTACATCTCCATCACAGTGTCCTCTTTCCACCCCTTCCAGTCTACCCACTATCCCTTCCATCCCATTCCTCCAGAGTAGAATGTCCCCTACATATCAGTCCCCTGCCCCAGTTCAGCAGTCTTATGAGGGCCAAGAGCCTCATACACTGGGGGCCTACAAGGCAGCACCACTAGGGCAAAGTGTCTCATTGACAGGTAACAAAGTGTATGTTCATGTTCCCTTTGGTGCATTGGCTGTAATATAGTTATCCTGTACCATGTGGCTAAAATCCGATTATAAGTGAATAGATGCCATGTGCATCCTTCTGAGTCTGGGTTTGCTCACTCAGGATGAGCTTCTCTAGTTCCATCCATTTGGCTGCAAATTGTAGGATTTTGTTGTTTCTGATGGCTGAGTAATATTCCATTGTGTAGATGAACCAGTTTTTTAAAATCCATTCCTCGGTTGAGGGACATCTGAGTTGTTTCCAGTTTCTAGTTATTACAAATAAGGCTGCTATGAACATAGATGAGGAAACTTCCTTGTGATTTGGTGAGGAATCATTGGATGTATATCCAGAAGTGGTATGGCTGGGTATTGAGGTAGAGCTATTCCAAGTTTTCTAAGATATCGCCAGAGTGACCTCCATAGTGGTTATACAAGTTTGCACTCCCACCATTTCTGATGCGTCCATGTTTTGCCTGGGACTAATTATACGAGGTCACATGTGGAATTTTCCACCTGTTGGTATCATGTCACTGCTCAGAAAGTTTTAGATTTTGAAGCATTTGAGATTTCTTACTTGGGGGTTGGGGATATTCAATCTGATTAACCTGTGTGGCTGGATCTCTTCCTACCCTTAGGCAGACAATAAATAACAACAACCGTCACCCACACTTATCCTTGGAGGATTAGGCAGAGAGGTTAATGACTGGGTTAAGTGAGAAAATGACAAAGCTAGGATCTGAGCCCGGAAGGCCTGTGCTGATCATCACTGTTAGGTGTATGGGAACGTTTAGAGGATCCTTTGGAAGGCCGCAGTTTAGATCATATATCTTTTCTCTATGAAGCAGTATCAAGTGGAACAAGAAAAGTAGCATAAGAAGACATAAAGGAAGGAACTTGTCTATAACTTGTCATTCACAACCAAACTAATTATGCATCTTACAAACAGAAGGGGACAAAAGCACAGGAGGGGAGCCAGCATACTTCAGTTAAATTTTAGTACTCCAGCTGGATCTGGTGTCACAAGCCTGCAATTCCAGGCATTGAGCAGGAGGACCACAGGTTCAAGGCCTGACAGGGCAACTTAGTCTAATCCTGTCTGAAAATAAAATGCAAAAGAGGCCAAGACAGCTCAGAGGCGTGGCAAGGCCCCACTGTAGTAACAGAGGAGAAAATTCACCACGACAGTGGCCATGTTCTCCTGCAACCTACTGGTAAATGTAATGTCCCTATTCTCCCTGTCCTGGAGGAAAGAGGACTATTGCTGGTTTCTGCCTCATGTGTGGCCATGTGGTGGGTCCTGTAATAGGAGAGGGTGGCATTAGAGAGGTGGAGATGGCGGCAGGGACTCAGTCAGAACAATTGCCAGACATAGGAAATGTGCTTATTCTTATTCAGGAGTCTGCCTCATACTCCTCTTACGTCAATAGATATAAATTTTTACTTTGTCTCCCCTTTTTGTTTTAAATTAATAAAACTAATTTTTGCTTAGCTTCTGTGATGATTATTGTTAATTGCCAACTTACAGAATCTAGCCTCATCTCGGAGGTTAAACCCTGGACATGCCTGTGGGAAGTGAGCTTGAATTTTAATTAAAGTGGGGATGACGGCAGACTGTGGGCATCGCCATTCCTTCTCTGCTTCCTCACTGTGCATGACAGGGACTGGATGCCCCGAGTGATATCTCTGCAATGAAGGACTAACCTGGAACCGAAACAGACAGTTTACCCCTTAAATTGCCTTTGTCTGTTGATTTTTATCATAGCAACAGGAAAAGAAACTGAGAAGGCTTCATAGACTTAGTATGTATTATGAAAGACTAGAAGACACGAACTTTTCTGTTTCTTTGATCTCCAGCATACGTACCCTTAAGCTAAGGACCCATATTCTCACAAGAATCCTCTTCTAGGCTGATTGTCACCTGTGCTATCTGACTGATAGATAATATGAATCTGATTACTTCTCCTGGTACTTAAAACACAATGAATTTGTTTTTCCTGTTCTGGGGCAGCATTTGGGAATCCGACCTGCCTTTCCAGTTGTACGATCATGTCTTGAATAGCTTCCTCCCTTCCTAGACACTCAGAGCACGTCTTATCCTCTAGAACTGCCATTGTCTGCAACAGCACCATAAAGTTCTTCTGCCTCTGCTCAAAAGCAACAAGCTTCCTCCCCAGTCCTCCTCCTTGAGCTCGTCATTGCTCAGTGCCTGGCAATACCAGTACCCAGTAGGCCCCCAAGATGCTTTAGAGATGATATTGTATTCTGGTTGTAATTTCAGGTTCTGGAGTTTGTAGTTCATAGGTTCCTGGACCCAGAGATATGACTGAAAGGTCAGATTACTTCCTGAATGTTTTCTCTGTGCTGCTCATGCAGCGCTTCCTTTCTGACATCCAGGATGCTGCTTCTAAAACTCAGACTGTCACACAGTCATATTCTGCTGTGTAGCTGGACCTGTTGCTGCTTCTAAAACTCAGACTGTCACACAGTCATATTCTGCTGTGTAGTTGGACCTGTTGGGATGTGTTCAGCTGGCTGTCACGTGACTTAAATCCTTTTGAGGGATTTAATTGTAACCACATGGATTCAGGTTCAAAATGAGGGTAGATAGACTTCTTTCTTTCTTTTTTTTTTTTTTTTAAGATTATTTATTTATTGTGTATACATTGTTCTGCCTGCATGTATGCATTCACTCCAGAAGAGGGCACCAGATCTCATTGTAGATGGTTGTGAGCCACCATGTGGTTGCTGGGAATTGAACTCAGGACCTTTTGGAAGAACAGCCAGTGTTCTTAACCTCTGAGCCATCTCTCCAGCCCTCTTTCTTTCTTTCTTAAACTTCAATGTTTTTTTTTGTTTTTTTTGGAAGCAATCTCAAAAACTTTACCAATTTGTAAAAACAAACAAGTAACCCCAAATAAAGAAATAAAGAACACACTACAATTACTGAATACCATTTTTTTTTTCTTTAGGGAAACCAAAACATACATATGTCATTGTGAGTTTTGTTTTCTTTTCTGTTTTGTTTTGGTGGGACCAATTGACCAGTGGCTTCTCTGGAGTCTGTTAACATTTGCCAGACGGTTCCCATGCTAAACTCCCAAAGCTTTACTTTTGATTTTCACAATACCTGTAATTATATCTCATAGTTCTTTCTTGTAACTGCTGCTTTGTTTAATTGATTCCTTAAGGGATGAGGCTAATAGTAGATTGTTGTTGAGAGAAAATGATTAATGAAGACAGGCACAGTGGCACACACATCTGTAATTCCCAGCATTGAGAAATCACTGGCTGAAGGATGCCATAAGTTGCAGTACAAATAGGATACATTGTGAATTTGAGGGCAACCAGGGGTATGTGGCAAGGTCCTCACCCAAGCCGCCTTGTAAATATTTCTATTTATATTCATAGACTAGATGCCACTCTCAGTGATGGTCAGAGAACCTTCTTTATGTAGTAGACAATGGTTAATGCAGAGCTTCATAACTGGTAAAGTGCTGAGAATAAGTGAATGTTGATTGAATACTCACCCTAAATGGGACACCTATGTCCCCTCCCCTCCAAACCCATGGAACATTATGGAGTGGGGCCATAAAGATCAGAAGAGCAGGCTGGGCAGTGGTGGTGCACGCCTTTAATCCCAGCACTTGGGAGGTAGAGGCAGGCGGATCTTTGTGAGTTCGAGGCCCGCCTGGTCTACAAAGCGAGTCCAGGACAGCCAGAGATATTCAGAGAAACCCTGTCTTGAAAAAAACAAAAAAAAAAAGATCAGAAGAGCTGTTTTTGGATATGACATGGCCTTTGGAATTGTGAGGACACAAAGATGTGGCTTTCTCCACAAGACCTAAACAAGACTGGGCCCAGCAATATTCCATCGTGGTTGGGAATGGTGGTCAAGGGGGCCCCCATCCTTAAGTGAAGAACTATTGAGAATCAGTGGCTGCCAGAGGAGGGAGCGTAATTTTTCTTCAGCGATTAGCCACAGATAAATTGCACAGTGCTGTAGTAAATAACTTGTTACACATGCTCGTACAAGCAGCCCTAATTAAAATCAGTGAGACACATTCAAAACACCAACAGCAGCATGAGAGGAGGAGGAGGAGGATTGGTTGGGAAGAAGCAGTGGGAGGAGGAATAAGAGGTGGTGATGGGGTGTGACCATCATGTCACTGTATTGTACATATGTATGAAATTGTCAAAATAAAATAAATCAGCGAAAGAGAGAAAACTGAGAAAGAGAGGATAAAAATCTGATCCTGAGTATTTCTAATTACATGGCCAATATAAAGACTAACTGGTGTCACTTGAGGAGTGTCGTCTGTGTGTGTGTGGGGGG
>CAJQZJ010034032.1:1119514-1137835 GCA_907164525.1 Lophiomys imhausi
GTGTGTGTGTGTGTGTGTGTGTGTGTGTGTGTGTGTGTGTGTGTGTGTTGTGTTAGATCTTATTCTAATAGCCATTTGGTGAATGTGTCTGAATGGGTGGGTAGCTTTTCTCTATACTATGATTCAGAAATTCAGACTCTCTCTGCCTATTCACAAAAGAAAATGCAAAGCAGCTATGGCATGGAGAACTGAAGCAAAAACTTGTTTCCTCTCTCTCTGAGAAGCAGAACAAGGACTGATATCATTCAAATTTATGGGAGCAGAGATTCAGACATCTGAGTGGGGCAATACTTCCTCTGATATCCCTGAGCTTGGGCTGGAATTCAGTCCTTTGAGGTTGAGTGCTGGCCAGCGGCTGATGGGGTCTTCCAGCAGGCAGAGTAAAGATAGCCCCTCAAATCAGAACACTGCATTTAACAGCAGCTGCAAACTGGATTCAGGTGCTGATGCTGAAACCAGCCACCTGCTAGGGTGATGTAGGAAAGCTGAGGTGAGGTTGGCAAGGGTTAGAGGTCAACAGGGAAGTTAAAAGAGCTAGCAGGAAGGAACAAGTCCCTTCTTCTCTCCTAGAATCCCTATTTTCCACTAGTGAAGATTCTAAGAAGCCTGTTGGTGAAGTGGGCATTGCCAGCATTACAGAGTAGAGTGTGGTTTCCTGGATTAGAAGATTCACATGGTACCTCAGTAACTGAAGATGGTGCTGTCTTAGTTAAGTTTCTATGACAGCAATGAAACACCATGGCCAAAAAGCAAGGGGAGGAAAGGGTTTTTTTTTTTTTTTTTTTTTTTTTCAGCTTACACTTCCTTATCACTGTTCACCAACAAAGGAAGTCAGGACAGGAACTCAAACAGGGCAGGATCCTGGGGCAGGAGCTGATGGCCATGAAGGAGTGCTTGCTTCACGTGACTTGCTCAGCCTGCTTTATTATAGAACTCAGGACCACCAGCCCCAGGGATGGCACTACCCACAATGGCCTGTTGATCACTGATTAAGAAAATGTCATACAGCTGGATCTTATATACGGGTTTTTTTTTTTGGGGGGGGTCAAGATAGGGTTTCTCTGTGTGTCTCAACTGTCCTGTACTCACTCTGTAGACCAGGCTGGCCTTGAACTCATCGAGATCTGCCTGCCTCTGTCTTCTGAGTGCTGGGATTTAAGGTGTGAGCCATCCGGCTGTAGGGATTTTCTTAATCGAGGCTTTTTGTTTTCTGGTGACTGTGGCCTTTGTCAAGTTGACATAAAACCAGCCAGTACAGGGGCAGTCACTGGGTAGCGACTGCAACTCTTTGCTGGTTTCCTTCTTTTTGACCTCTTAGATATATTCTCTACCTTCTGTCTACACAGTGGCCGAGCTGCTTCCTGTGTGATGAACAGCCAGCTGCCTGGCCTTATCGATTCTGAGCACCAGCCTCACCAAGAGAGGGGAAGAATGGAAGACGTGATGTCAGTACACTTATCCACATGGCTTCTCCCAAGAGACACTGTACTCCTTACTTTTCTTGTTTCTGTCATCAAGTACCTGACAAAAGCCAACCTGGAAAAGATTTATTTTGACTTGTAGTTGGAGTCCCTCATGGGAGCAAAGGCAGAGTGGCGGGCGACTCCATGGTGGCAGGAGTGGGTAGCTGGGAATCCTTGCCTCCTTACATCTTGGTGGATGTTCAGGAGAATTCAGAGGGTGAACAGGAAGTAGAGCCAGGATGTAAAACTTTGAGGCCCTCTCGTAATGACCCCCTTCCTCAGCCAGACCCCACCTCCTAAAGGTTCCACAACTTTGAAAAATAAGTTACCAGCTGGGAGCCAAGTGTTCCACCATATGAATCTATTGGGGGACATTTCACATTCAAGCCATGACAGGTGTGTTGTCTTTTACCTCCGTGCTGTCTCTCCCATCCCTATCTAACCATCAGGTGACAATGCAGCCTTGCTGTTCAGCCTCAGGATACCACCTGCACCCGTTGCAGCTGGGGTCCCTACAGGCTTGCTACCGTCTTTCTCTACAGTTCAGTCATTTGGTTCTCTTCACACTGCCCTAATTTAAGGGTGCCACTGCTATTCTAGGAGCCTGTTTAAAGCTGTGAAGAAAAGGAATGGGCGCAATTGCAGTGAGCCAGATAGGGTACGTGGCTTTGGGGAGAACGTGGCATAATGAAATTGTGGCCTTGTAGGGAAGGATAGGAAACAGGTTGACCAAAAAGAAAGATAGGGACCAAAATAAACAATTCAACACAATTCTCCCATCTTCTAATTGCCTGATTAGCTTCTAAATCTAGTGGGAAAACCAGAAGTGAGATGACTGTTAAGGCAAGCCTCAGTGAACAGTGTCCTTGGTCCTTAAGCAGGTCACACAAGTGGAGTGGTGAACAGAAGCGGTGAGCCATCAGGGCGCCCGAGGAGCTTGTCACACAGGTAAACTCTAAGAGCCGACACTACATACTGTGTGTGGGAAAAGCAGTGCAATATTTGAATGAGAGAGACTCATTCACTGTTGATTGTCAATGTTAAAATAATTTGCAACTGAGCAAGAAGAATATATTTAAGTGTAAATAATTTCAAATTCACTAAAATATTTTATAAATGAATTTAATTTTACACTTAGCAAAGAAAGTATTACACATTTAGGGTTTTCAATTGAATATAAATTAAAATTTCCGAGGGACGATGTGCGATGACCAGCAGAAATAACTCTCCTCATGTTTCTTCCTCTTTGAAGCATCCTTCTGTCATGACTTATTTTGAGTTTCATAAGATTTTAGAGAAATGAACTGTATCTCATAAACCAAAGATTTACTCCACTAGACATTTACACTTGATTGCTTCTTAGCTTTTTTGCTAAAATCAAAAGCAACTCACAGCGAAACACATTTGTGTAGCACAGATCGTGTGTAGCTGCGTTGAGATGGACAGCTAACTGGAAACTCTGTGAAGTAAACTCTAGACCACAGTGTTTCTTAAAGCATGTTATCAGCAGCATGGTGATTTGAAGCTCACATACAAGTTATTAAGATGCAACTGCAACTATATTGGTTTGAAGCTTACATATGAGTTATTAAGACACAACTGTTAACTATATCGGTGTTCTGGAAATTAGACTAACAAGAGATTACTGATCAGTTACATGTGATTTTCATTATTACTCATATGTTTTCCCCAGGTACTGCCTGTAGTGGGGTGGGTGGATTTGCTCCACAGTCCCACTCTTGGTCTCCTACCATTCCCAGTTTGATGTCTTCTCTATTTTGCGACCACTATTTTCTCTAGCCCCTGCTTCCTAGTAACTTCGGGTGGCAGACCTCTCCACCCAATCTTGTCTTCCTGGCCTATTCCCTGCCCACTTCAGCTCCCACATTTTCCTCCACCCCACACCCACTTTCCAGAACTAGAAGGTCCAAGTCCTCACAAGATACCTCCATTTGGTCAGGCCATGTATACATGTGGTGTGTGTGTGTGTGTGTGTGTGTTTGAGTATATATACCTTGTTTTTCTCAAGTGGTCTGTCTATTGACTTGGCTCGGCTGACTGGAAGAGGATGTAGTCACCTGACTCTCATCTCATGAGTCTAGAATGGTTCCAAGCAACAGCCAGTTCTGAGATTAGCAAGGGTAATACTAAAGAAGAGTAAATACATAAAGAAGTTTCTGAAGGCATGCTACTACTTGTAGTAGAAAGAGCACTGGGTACTGGGCCAAATATTTTGTTGTTTAGTTCTTTCTCTGATATTTTTGCAGCCCTGAAGTTTCCTCATATTCAGTATACAGGCAGTATAGTGTGTTTTTACTTAGAATAAGAATACCAGTAACAGAATCCCCACCAGAAGTAGTAGCTGAGGTGAAGAAGGGGTTCTCTTTTCTCCTCATAGTCAGAAGCCTAGCTGTAAGCTGCTGGCATATGCTAGGGCCAGCTTCTAAGAGAATCTACCTGTCACATCATAGTTGCATGATGTCCTTGGGCATGGGAGACATCCTGGTCCTTTCAAGGTAGAAAGAAAGGAAGGTGGTCAAGGACCCAGGTTTATACAAAATGCTTCCCAGAGGCTCTAGTGTATTTCTCTTGATGTCCATTGGCAGGGATGGTATATGTGACCATCTCTTGGCTACTAGGCTAGGATAGGAGGTGTTCAAGTGGTTCAGGGATTTCTAGGACAAAACTGAAATTCTGAGATGAATGAAGTAGGGGTATAAGGGTTAGGAATGCGATGTATTAGGATCCCATGTACCATCAGATCATTCCTGAGTTGTGACTAGGACCCAAAGGTAAGACTTCTCAGGCAAACAGCTATCATGCTGGTTCTGGGGGCAAACACCTCATCAAGACTGAAGACTCCCGGCAGCACAAGCCTTAGTTCTACACAGAGCCACATTTCCATTGTGTAGGTGGGCTGAGATCTAGAAGTAATCTGAAGGGAAGTAACTACATGTTTATAGACTGGGAAGATTCTGGATAGTGTCCATGTTGGTCATTCACTTTGTGATGGAGGATTTGGTGCTAATAATCTCTACAGCAGGGCTGGAGAGATGGCTCAGAGATTAAGAGCACTGGCTGTTCTTCTAAACGTCCTGCGTTCAATTCCCAGCAACCACATGGTGGCTCATAACCATCTACAATGAGATCTGGTGCTTTCTTCTGGAGTGCAGGCAAACATGCAGAGAGAACACTATATACATAATAAATAAATAATATTTTTAAAAAACCTATGGCATGTTTAGAATTTAATTCCCAATGTGTTCATTGCTGATTTACATTTTCTGAAGCCTACAACACTGCAATATTCTAATTTACAGGTTACCACAATATTTCTTGCATATGTGTATATATATTTGTGGGGGGTATGCATGTGTGTATGTGAATGCATATGTGTGTATTTATGTGTATGTGCATTGAGTGCCGGTGCACATGGAGTCCAGAAGAGGGTGTTGGATCCCCTGAAGCTGGACTTACAGGTGGTTATGGGCTACTTGATGTGTATGCTAGGAACTGAGCCCAGATCCTCTGCAACAGCACTATATACTCTTATCCCTGAGACATCTTTCCAGCCCCATACAAGGCTTTTAAATTGCATAAGAACACATCCAAGTTAGCCTGTGGGGACTTGCATCAGGCAACAGGCTGTTCTACGAGTTTTTGTCCAGCAATGTTTCAGAGGAGTCATTAAAAGTCTAGTAAAGCAGACTTCGTCATCCTGGCGTCATCCTGGCTGCCTTCCAGAGCCTGCCATTCACCGCCTGTGGAGCTTTTGCAGAACTCTGAACCATTTCCTGTGGCCTCTGGGGCTCTGGCCATAGATTAAAGTCCAGCATCTTGTCTTCTGGGTACCACTTGTTTTTCTATTTCTGTTTGGTGAATGGCCTGTGCGTTTGCCCTTTCCTGCTCCAGCCTGGCTGGAAGTCACTTTATTAACAGTTCCTCTGTAATTTCACGGTGGTCTATGAACTAGTCTGAAATTTCTTGGAAAAGAAACATCTGTTGCCTCCAGAACCAAGTCCCAGAGAGAACATATTCTGTCAGTCTCTTCTCAGCCAAGTACCATTTATGGGTTCCAACTATACTTCCCTATCTAGTTACCATTGAAAATACTTCCATACACCCTGTAAAACTTTGCTGAGGTCCCGAAAAGGGGCCAATACCATTTTACTCCCAAAAGCATGGAACATGCACTGTATTACATGAAGGAACAGTTTCCTGAGAGGCTCTTCCAGAATAGTTAGGGGAATTCTAAATTGGTGTCTTCAAAGCTGTTTGGTATTAGCTTATTCATGAATGAGAATTCCTGATTCACTGAGATTGGGTTGTAAAAAACAAGCCATTAGCTGGAGAGAGGAGGGAGGGAGCAGCAATTAGAAAGGTTTTCTGTGGTCCAGATGCCTCCAGTGAGGCCCTTCACTGTCCAAAAGGGCTGGTGGTCACTCTAAATGCTTCCTTTGAGAGCACCCAGAGCCAAGCAGCCAGCTCCAGTGACTGGATCGTCCATCTGGTTTTCTCAGCTCATCCATCACCAATGTCCATTTCTCTTGGGGGGGGGAGGGGCACCCTGAGAGATAAGCTAGCCTGGCTTGCTGCCTCCATGACTGGGCTTGGCTAAGAGTGCCAATGTCAGTCAAACACCTATCTGCTGTCAGCATGTCCTTCCATTTTCATGAGGTGAATGAGCTGAAACAAACTTTAAAAGGAAGGTTGCTAGATTTTTCTCAGGTTTCATTAGCCCCAACAACTCCTTTTCCAGAGAAATCTCACTGAGAAGACAAGGTAAAGAAAGGTCCCAACCCTACATATTCATCTCATCCTCTTTGCAATTTGCAAAGCTTTTATGTTGAATGTCTAGAATGCATTGTTATGGAAGTGAGTGAGGGCCAGAGACTCAGCAAGCTCACTCAAAACTCCTTGCTACCTGGAGTTCTAGGTGCTGCTGGGGCTATTGAGGCCACTTCATTCACTTAGAAATAAAGCCTCTGAGGGGTTCTGGGGAGATATAGCTCAGACGGTGAAATGCTTGTAATTTCAGCATGAGGATCTGAGTTCAGATATTCAGCATCCACTCTAAAAATAAAAAAAGAAAAAAGGAAAGAAAAGAAAATGACACTCACGCCTATAATCCCAGGGCTGGGAAAACAGGGACAGGTATGTCCCTGGAGCTTCCTGGCTAGTCAGTCTAGCTACATTGGTGTGCTCCAGCTTCACCGAGAAACCCTATCTCAAAAGATCCACTAGAGAGCAATAGACATTGGACATCAACTGTGCTGGCTGCTGTTTTCTGCTATGATGGGAGATCTGACACAATTTTGAATGAAGGGGATTTATTTTGGCTCATGGCTTCAGTGGTTTCAGTCCATGGTTGGCTGCCTGTTGCTTCTGTGCCAGGGGTAAGGCAGAACATAATAATGGAAGAACATGGCCAACCTAAGTGGCTTACCTCCTGGTTTCCATGAAACAGAAAGAGACAAAGAGAGATGGATGGCAAGGTTCAAGGAAATGCCCAAGCCTGCTTTCTTCAGCTAATTTAACAGTTCATTCAATTATGAACTCATCAATGAATTGCACTGTTTATGAAGTTAGTGTCTTTACCCACTTGTCTCATAGTAGCTCATTAGATGAGAACTAAATCTTCAATGCATGACCCTTTTGGGACACACTTTATATTCAAATCTTGTCAACTTTTAACTTTCTCATATATGGGCATTAAAAAAAAGCAGCTTTTTTATTGCCAATATCCATTCAATAAAGTTGTAAAGTCTAAATGATTACAAACACAAATTCAGAAAGAGATAATCCTTCCATTGTAGAAGCTTCCTAAAACATATACTTATATGAGAGGAACTTAAATGGATTCACCATGTACTGGGGAGACAATGCACCAACTAGACATCTTTCCTATCAAGTAAATCCTAGGAATGGGCTACATCTCATTGAGTTGTTGGTCAAATATCATAGACTACTGCAAAGGCTATTAGTTATTCTATAACTTGATGCCAAGGCCCTATTCCTAAAGGTATAATTTATGTCATTGAACATGGAGAAATAAAACTGGTGCCCAATTAAGAGATTCATGTCTCCTGACTACTATTTATGGTACTGGAAGGTACTATGTACACTACTGGGTGAGAGAGGTAATTATCAGTTTTATCCGGTTACAAGTCCTGCGACCTATAACAGAAACTTGCTTTTAAAATATGCTGGTGCAATAGTGACTCAAATATTATGGGAGTAGCCAACCAATTTTTGGCTGAATGTAACGTCTATTCTATGAGATGGAATCCATACCTACACTACTAAAGTAGCCAAGAACCCAAGACTACATAGATCATGGACCCTAGGAGGAAAACCTACTACTTGATTCTGCTAGGGGAACATAGCAATAAAATGACTCCTAATGACATATTGTTATACACGTAGATCAGTGCAGCACTCAATCCTCCTTAGAGAAGCTTCTTCTTGCAATCGACGATAATAACACAGAGCCACAACTAGACAATGTGTAGAGAGTGAGAGACTTTGAGACACTCAGCCCACAATGGGATGTCTTTATCAGACACCTTCTCTCAAGGTTCATGGATCTACATGAAGAGGAAGCAGGAGGATTATAAGAGCCAGAAGTGGTGGATGGCTCTATGGAAACAACGTCTTCTAGACACAACAGGAATGATGCACATATGAACTCAGAGAGGCTGTGACAGCAAGCGTAAAACCTACACAGGTTCAAACCAGACGAAATACCAACACTCAGAGAGTAGGGGGACCACAAGTCCCTACCACTAATCAAGAAGCTGTTTGCCATTGATGTCTGCTGGGAAAAAGAAAAGTCAATTTTTTTTTTTTTTGAAAAAGGGTGTCATTCTGCGTATCAACCACATTCCAGGGCATGCCCCATGCCCAGAAGTAGTTGGCTAACATAAAATGAACTCTATTTTTGTTCTTTTTTTTTGTTTTGACTTTCATTTTTTATTCTATTTTGGTGTGTGTGTGTGTGTGTGTGTGTGTGTGTGTGTGTGTGTGTGAGAGAGAGAGAGAGAGAGAGAGAGAGAGAGAGAGAGAGAGAGAGAGAACATGAAGTTGGGCAGATAGGGAATTGGGGATGATCTAGGAGGAGTTTGTGGAGGTAGAAAAGAATATAATCAAAGTGCATTTAATTTTAAAATTAAATTTAAAATTTGTATTTTACATTGTAAATTGTAAAATATATTTAAAATTTAAAAGAATTCTGAGCTTGACCTTGCCACCTATGATACACTAGACATATCTTAATATTTAATATGATGACTTCTAATCTTGGTGATAGAGGAATTTCTAATTAAAATTGGTCATCACACAGGTTTTCTCTTACTAACATGTCAAGAAAGTAAGTGTTTTCTGTCTAGGTTGGGCCATAGGTAAGTTAGGTAACACAGGCCCTGTTTAGGGCAGACTTGTAAGAGGGGGCCTTTGAACCCAAGACATGTCTTTAGGGTCTAACTGGGAGGTTGCAACTTGAAATTGAGAGGCACAGAGATGAGTCACCAGTGAGCTATGTGAATGACAGGGTTGTAGTAACCAGCTGGACTAAGGCCCCTGCTCTAGATCCCAGATGCAGCTTTCCTGACTTGTGTAATGCTTATCTGAGTTCTCTGATACAGCTCAACAGAGCAAGTCAGAGCCTGTTTCTGTAATTTCCAATGGCAAAGAGCGAGCCATCCCTAGCACACTGTCAGGAATGCTGCAGCCACCATGATATTCTGGAGGGGAGAAGACTCAGGCAACGCTCAAGCTGTAGGCAAATCTTTGAAGGGTTGGCTATGGAGAAACCAGTTCAGACATGTCCTAAGAACCTTCAAGAAAAGCTCTGTGTCTGTTGGGTCTCTCCAGTGGTTAGGAAGGGCAGACTTGGGAAAGACTGGGTTCAAGATCACACATTTGTGAAAGCTTAAGGTAGGACTGTGGTAGTGAAGAACTGGCCTGCCTCCATCTTAGGCTTAAAAGGCATCTTATAGTAAAGACAAACTCAGTTCATTCCTGTTTATGGTTAAACCTCTGTCTCTCAAGGACTAGGCTATGCTCCAACTACAAATGGTTCTGCTGTCTGTTCCAGGAATGATAGTTCTGTCTTTGTTTCAATGAGTTAATAACCGTCTTGCAATCCTAACTTTGCTTCCAAATGGTTATTATGACTACCTGTTATTAGGACCTCCTTGCAATCATGTCTCTGTTTCAGGAGATAGTTATGACTAATTTGTTATGTTTATATTCTGCT
This sequence comes from Lophiomys imhausi, assembly GCA_907164525.1. Lineage (NCBI taxonomy): Eukaryota > Metazoa > Chordata > Mammalia > Rodentia > Muridae > Lophiomys > Lophiomys imhausi. The sequence goes on from CAJQZJ010034032.1 coordinate 1,129,235, forward strand.
TCTGTAATCTCCCTTCCCATTTTGACCAACAAACCCCTCATTTGAGAACCCCCTAGCCCTGGGTTATAAAACCCTTGTCTTCCTCACATCCAATGCTGATCTCTCAAACCACACCTTAGGAGGAGCTAGCCCCTGTATGTGAATGAAAAAGCTTGCTTTTGATTAACTTGGCCATGATGACTTGGATCAGTAGTCTTTCTCTTCACATCTTTGGGATTAACAGAAGAGCGGTCCAATCATTAACCACAACAGCTTTCAGGACAGTTTTCACTCAAAGAAGTTCCCAGGACAGACATCCCTGGCACACATTTTTAAAAGTTCTTGTATTTTAGACCTCAGTTTGAATGGAAAATTATCAAGCAATTTCAACCATCCTTTCCTTCGGTTCTCAGTGCTGAATATGAACTTAGGGCCTTGTGTAAGACCAGGCAAGTATTCCAGTGCTGAGATGTAGCTCTGGTCACTCTGTTACTCTTTATTACATTTAACTCAATAAGGTTATTTTTTGCTTCAAGAAAATCAGTCAAATTGGTTTTGTGACTTTGGGAGCAGTGAAACAGTCCCACCTAGTGGGCAAAGATTCCCAAGCTTATTTCATCTTTCCTCCTGTTCTTGGCTCTACCTTTTCACAGAATGCAAAAGACATGAATCCCACCTACATTCTCTCTCTCTCTTTTTTTTTGGCTTTTGGAGACAAGGTTTCTCTGTATAACCCTGGCTGTCCTGGACTCACTTTGTAGACCAGGCTGGCCTTGAACTCACAGAGTTCACCTGCCTCTCCACCTACATTCTCTAGCAAGGTAAAAGTAGTGATTATTTTATCACAGATTTATGCGGTTATAAGAACTGTCTGTAAAGAAAAAAAAAGCTTAAAAAACCCAATAGGCTGCTCCAACAATATTTATGTTTATAGCAGCCACCCATCAGTGGTTTAATCTTTGGGAGCATTTGAGGAAAACTGAATTTTTTCTGAATGGGGGCATCATGTTTTCAAGAACCATCCAACTTCATATAAAGTGTTTTAAAGTAATACAAAATACAAATCAAAGACAAAGTAGAGCAAATTCTAACTGGTTGCCGCCTTCTGAAACTAAAGGATTAGCATAGCCTTTGCTTAGCTAGAGACACCACCACTCATCCAGCAAAGACGACAGCCAGCACACAGACAGACCAGGCACTTTTGGCAGCACCTCTTAGCAACTTCATGGACTGTCTGATGTCTCTATTTTTTGTTTATGACCATGAACAGTAACTGAGTGGAAAACCTAGTTGCTCAGGAGAGAACTGGACTGTAAACATACAGTCAACCATAACCATCCCCAGAGCTGTGTGTGTGTGTGTGTGTGTGTGTGTGTGTGTGTGTGTGTGTGCCTAGTGCAGGAGTAGGAACAGGGTCAGTGTGGTCTAGTCAGGGACCAAAAGCTCTCAGACCATAGAGGGTAGACTTCTGAGAGCTTCAATAATTCCAGGACTCTTCTGAGGGGGCTTTAAGGGGTGTTGAAATATTTTCTTCTTATTTTGTTTTAAAAATATTTTTAACCTGTGAATGAAAGTGCCAGCTCTTTCTTTTGTTTGCTTGCATATTTGTTTTTGAAGCATCAGATCTGTCTGTTCTAGTTAATGACTACTGTAAGTACATGAAGAGATCTTTGGGAGAAGGCAGTGAAAATAAGAGAAAGGCAATCAATATTTGCAAAGTCTTTCTTATATTAAACAGGACTTTTTGTGATACTAAGCAATCAAAGTAAGGTACAAAAATAGGATTGTTTTTATTGCTTTGTAATAATCTATCTGCATATGAAGTTGTTTATATGTGTAAACTTATATTAGGTTTTTTAATATTAAAGTTTTGGTGACAATTACATGTTGCTAACAAATAATAATAAGACTTTCAGTGTACTTCTTTAAAAATATTTTTTAGAGGGGCAGGAGGGGTCAGAGAACAATCTGTGGCAACTCGTTCTCTCCCTCTACCTTATGAGTTGTGGGTATTGAACTGGGTCCTCGAGTGCCAAATGCCTTTATCTGCCGAGCCACTACTCTGTCCCAGTACCCTCACCCTCATTTGTGAAGAAGATGAAATGGAATCTTAGAAGGGGACCCCCCAATTTTTTAGACAGATATAGTAGTAAAGTGCAGAATATGAACTGAATATGAATATGAACTCCAGTTCTTTCTCTATGCAGACTGTCCTGGGTCCCCCTTTTCCTAAGTATAAGCTTCCCTGTCCCCATGTGACAGCAAATGAATTTAAATGGGCAACACGAATCTTCTCTTATTTGGAAGCAGGGAAATTGTTAGTGAACAGCCACCGCGTAACTCTAAATGTGCTTTTAATTAGCTCCTCAACTCTCAAAGGATAATGACTGGGAACCCCAAACTACTGGCTCAAGTCTGAAGGGAAGGGGTTGGAACTGCCACAGGATGTGTCTGTAGTCTTACCTCTGAGGCTCTGGGCTCAGCTCCTCGGAGCCCCACCAGTTCAGTCATGTTAGTTTGTGTTTCTTATTGACAGTGTGATTTTGAAGATGCTTCAGGACTGTCCAGAAAGCACCTGCCTACCCAGCATATGTAGTCTTTTCTCTATTTTTCCTTGGAAATCACACTTAGTCTGGGAGGATAGATGTGCAAACTGAGGGAGAGAAACCAGGAGAGTTTCCTAACTCATAAGAATATTGGACAAGGCAGGAGAGAGTGGAATTGCTGAAGCCTCTACTCTCTCCGTAGACTTTCTGTTGTGAGATAGAACCATAACATGGTTAATTTGATCTAAAATGCCTTCTCAGAAATGAGGTAAAGTGGCCTGCTAGATGTCCTGCAGAAACGCAAAGCATGCTTCTGATTTGAAGGGAGGCATAAGCTGGACCCCTGTTTGAATATTGTCCTCCACATATGCTATATCTTATCACTGCAGGTAGGAGTTAGGGATTGAATATTTATATCTCTACCTAATGGTATGTTGAAATCCTAACATACAATGTGATAAAACTGGAAGCAGGGTGGGGCCCTTCAGTAATAGGATTAGTGCCCTTAAGTTCCCCAGCTGGGTGTACTATTGCATTTGGGAGACAGAGGCAGGTGGATCTCTTTGAGTTCCAGGCTATCACTACATAGAAGTTCCAAGCCAGCTACATAGTGAGACTCTGTCTCAAAAAGAGGTTAAGATTGGGGTAGAGTATCTCCAGAGACTCTCTGTTAGGGTACAATGAAAAGTCAGCAATTTGCAATAGGCAGGCCCTCACAATTGGACTATGCTGGCACCCAATCTGGGAATTCCAATCTCAAGATCTGTGTGAAATATGTCTCTCTGGTTTATTCAACACCTGGACTGTGGTCCTCTGTTGCAGTTCCCCAAACTGACTAAGGCTCCATGTCAGCACATCTAACTAGTCTTGGCCTCAGCCCTCCTTTATATGCTTGAACTGTCTCCTTCTGTACCAAACCTGGATCTCACTCCCAGTGATGCAGGATCTGTCTTCTGTGTACTGTGGTGGGGCCCCAGATGAGCCCACTGGCTATGGTCCTGCATTGTCAGTGTGAAGCACACCTGTACAGTGACAAAGAGCTCCCCAGGTACTTGTGAGGCTGCAAGTGAGCCAAGGTGCATGCCACTCATGAATGCACAAATGCAGAGGAGAGCCTACCACTGCACCAATGAAACCTGCATAGTCTCCTCACTGGCTGGTGTTAGGGTCTTCCTGGCTCTCTTCTTTCCAGTGTTCCATCTCACTGTCTTCCCTACTTTTAGGTCCTCACTAAATGTGATTGCTTTTTAACAAACTTTGATTTTACTACCTCAAGGTCTTTGTCTTAGACTGTTCCTTTAGTTTAAAAGCCCTTCTTTCTCATCCTTGATGTCAGGTCCCTCCTGTATCCTAGACCCAGCAGATGCCATCTTCTCCAAAGAGCTCACCCTCCTCCTGGTAGGTGCATAGCTTGGAGTGGGTATACATGGGTGTGAGGGCCAGTCTGCAAATTGTATTACTTTTCCTGGGGAGACACTAACAAATGTGTATTCACCCCAGATAAGGTGCCAATGCCACAGCTCATAAATAATTCCATCCAAGTCCAGCTTGAAGAACCTATTAGGCTTATTTATAATTTAGGGCTTATTTATGGCTCAAAGTGCTCCTCTTTTGTGACTTCAGCCAATTTGGAATGTGTGCATGGTGGCTAGAGATCAAATAAGGATGTGGAAGAATTTGTTGGAGTTGGCAGAACACCAAGGTAGAAGTTTCTTGTGTCCTTCATTAACTGATGGCCAGCTGTGCCAGCGCTAGGCTTAATCTCCAGATATGCTTTACATAAGAGAGAATTAGATGTACTTTATATGAGTGATAAAAAATTTTATATCTTGTTTCATATATCATTTGATACCGAGACATAACTTTTGGCACAGATATCAACTGTTAATACCAGATCATTGAAGGATTACATGCCATTACTAACCATCACAGGTGAGGGGTTATTAACAGGAATCAGGGTGATCTGAAACAGTCTCATGACTGAAAAGTCCCAACCCAGCATGAGGAATGTCCTTCTGAAGTTGCATCATAAAGTTAAACTTGCCCCTCCTCTATAGTCAAGAACCCTCCAAGACCACATGCAGCTGGAGCAGAATTTCATTGAGCTGAAGGTGTAGGAGGAAGGGGGGTGCTGGGTGGAATGTTAGGTGAGGGCTATTAGGACTTCTTTCTGTGAACAGGCCTGATCTCATCAAAGGTAGTTCACAGCTGCTCTCACTGAGATGGTAAAGGCCACTCTGCCTGGAGAGCAGTGTAGCGCAGCACTGCCATAACCTGGATACAGAGGTCACACTCGCCAATACTGGGAACATATGGCTTTCTGTCTGTCTGTCTGTTTTCTCAGAGGAGCCTCAGGTGTGAGGGTGACAGGAGTTAGTACAAAGAATGGGTGAGAGAAAGTGTCTGTTTAGTTAGGTGGACTAGACTGGTTCATGTACTTGGCTGTTTTTTCTAATGTTCCTCCAAAGCTCCTCTGTGGACCTTCCTGTCCTCTATTGGAGAGTACCAGGCAGACCCCGTAACACTACTAGTTACTTTTAGATAGCAAATGGAGCAGGCTGGCCTAGTCATGTAACTCTTGTACAGTCAGCATAACAACTGAAATCCTAAAAACTCATGGCGGTGGTTTCAATGAGAATGCACCCATAGGCTCTTATATTTAAGTGTTTGCTTCTTAGTTGGTGGACTATTTAGGAAGGATTAGGAGGTGTGGCTGTATGGAAGGAAGTACATCCATGAGGGTGGGCTTTGAGGTTTCAAAAGCCCATTCCAGGCCTAGTCTTGCTCTCTCTGCTTCCAGAGATCCTGTCAGGATGTAAGCTCTCAGCTACTCCTCCAGAACCATGCCTACCTGCCTGCCTTCCTGCTTGCCATGAGGATCGCCCACCATGATGGTCATGAACTCCCACTCTAATACTGAAAGCAAGCCCCCAATTAGATGCATTCTTTAATAAATTGCTTTGGTCATTGTGTCTCTGTCTCTTCATAGAAATATAAAAGAAACTAAGACATTCATCATCTTAGCAAGGCAGAATCAAGCATCATCAAGCAACAGTGGTTTCATTGGTTAGCATCACTATCTCTACATTGATTGGTTCTGGCTAAAGGTTCAGGAACTTGATACTAAGAACAAGAAACTTGGTCTCCTAGTGACAGTCTCCTAGTAACAGCTAGAGCTTCCAAACCCAGGGGGGTAGTCTTGCTAGTTTCTGGGGCAAGTTGACCTGGAGTTTAGGGCCTACTCAAATTCCCAGGCTTCAAGTTTGGTCAAATAAACTTTGGTCCTAACATTTGCTCTAAAAGTGGTCATTTTCTGGGGACTGTTATGTAGGGACACTCCACTCCAGAGGAGCGGGATGGAAGGGACAGGGTGTAGAGGGTGGGAGGGTGGGACTGGGAGGGGCGGAAAGAGGGCTCTTTGATGAAGTGATGAAGATGTAACCTGAAGTAATAAATAAATATTAAAAAAAAGAAACATCTTTTTTTTAAGTGGCCATTTTTCTTCTGTCTGTTCAAACAAGACTCTACAGATACATGTCTTAATCATATATGACACAAATCTTAATCTCTAACCTTCCAGGGACATATTTCAGGTGCATATTTTTTTGTGACCACCTCACTCACTTCTCCACTTAAATATTCTCGCCAGATATCGTCAACCCTGGTTTTTTATGTCTTTTGGATAAATGATATGGCAATATTGGGAAACCAGTTAGCTCAGCTCTCAAAACAATGTATCGCAGACTAGGTATTTTAGATATTACAGATGTATTGTCTTCTAGATCTGGGAAGTTCAAGGTCAAGGTAGTCATGGACAATAACATACAGAAAAGACCTGAAGCAAACAAATAAGTTTTACGAAGGCAGTCCACTTGTTTTCAAAAGGCTGACGAGTGGCCATTTGCCTGCAGACTGCTAACTGCTGCTTCACTTTCCCACGCTTGACTCACATGTCTGGCATAATGCATTGGTCAGATTCCTGGAAAAATCTTATGAAGATGATTTTATAATTCTTGACAATGATTCCTGTATTGATTCTAGTAACTTCTAGCCCTCCTGCAAATTAACAAAAAGCACTAGGAGCTCTCTCTGTGAACACATGAATTATATTAGAAAGAAAATCAAGGTTGAAACAAATTAATGATCAAGGAAATACATTCATTCCAAGTTTAGTCCAGGGATGTACCTAGTGTTTACACACTGAGTGACTGTTCTCGACCTTGATCTAAAAGGGTACAGGAGAATTTGGTACTTGCTTTTACCATTGGATGTCTCAGCTGGTAAAGACAAAAGGATCCATTGCCTTTGTCTTCTGCCTGTTTCCCATCACTACGATGAGTCACTGGAGGCAGTAATGTATAAACAGAAAGAGTTTATTTTGGTCCACAGTTCTGGAGATCCAAGTCCCAGGTGAAATCTGGTGGATTTGGGTCTTTGACATTTCATGTTGGGACTTATGGGAAAAACCTGCTCATCCAATATACAGGAAGCACAGCAGAACACAAAGAACAAGATGGAGTGCCCACAATTCCCTTCAAGAGGACATTCCCAGACCACCCAGTAGGTCCCACCTCAGGAAGGTCTACTCCCTTCTAACAGCCTTCTGCTTGTTTTGTTTTCTTTAGAGCAGATTTTAAATAGGTGTGCCCTATCCCATGGTGCAGTGGAAGAGGAGCTGCCCCAAGAATGATTTTGAGGTTGAACTTTCCTTGGATCTTGAGTAAACAGAATAAATTGACTTGTAGATAGTGAAAGCATTAGTATTTCTCATACCTAGAGTTTAGGGGTCATGGCCCCTTATTTCTATTGTTCCATTTCCTTTTTTTTTTTTTTTCTGATTCCAAGCCTCAAGAGATCAGGATGAATTCTGACAATACAGATGCCAATTAGTGGTTCAACGGTGTAACAGTGTTGGCACACACAGGCGAGAGAGTTCAATATTTTCTATTAGCTCATGGAAAATGCAGAAAAGCAAAACTACACTACATAATCTAATGCAGATGAGGATTCTGCAGTATATAAATGGGGTGTATAGAAAGAGATGGACTTTCTGAAATGAAGCCATGGGACAGTGTTGTAATTCTACTGTCTCTCAGTCCCATGAGAGCTCAAAAGCTATTAAAGTAGGAACAGTAGACTTATGTGGTATTAAGAAATCAAAACCCCCCAAGTCATCACAATATTAAGCAACTACTCAATTCTATGCCCACAATTTCCAGGCAAGAATGGCTGTGAAATGAATATTAATGCTGCAAGTTCAAACCTTTCTTTCTGGTGACCTCCAACATCTCAGTTTTTGCTATCACACAGAATTCTAATATAAAGAACAAAGATCTAGTGTGCCAGCTTCCCTTTCTCAGAGCCTCCTCTGGTTCAGGTTTTCCCATTTGCAGCTCCTGGCAATTTGGAATGTGGACACAGGGGCTAAAGGTCAAGAACCTACTTCAAAATCAGGAGGTAGAAGAATTTGTTTCGGTTGGCGGAACATCAAGACAAAGTTTCTTGTGTCCTTCATAACTGATGGTTGGTTATGCAAACACTAGGCTTAATCTCCAAATTTGCTTTTACATGAGAGAGAATAACTTTACAGGACACACACAAACAAATTATTTCTTATTTATTGTACCATTTGATACTAAGAAAAAACTTTTGACACAGAATTGAAAGAGTTAGAAATGGGTCATTGAAGGCAAAGAACAGAGCAGTGAGGACTAGATGCCATCACTGAAAATGGTAATGTTTATTATGAAGCTGTAACACGTTTTGTTAAGTTGTTACTTGCTGGTTGACTTAAATTTTCTCTTGAGCCTGCTGGCCAGCCCAAGCCCAGCCCCAGTCCCAGCAGCAGTGCCATAGCCTGCTGGAATGCCTTGTGGCAGATGGGACCTGTCAGGATGCAGCCACCATAGGCTACAAGGACTCTCCCTCCATCTTGGCCACCTTCTCCAGGAAGACCTTTGATGGGGTGATGTTTTGCACTCTAAGTGTTAATTAACCTGCTCCCAGAAGCCTGCTTGCTCTACACCAAGTGAAACTATGCTACCTCTCTTGTTAACCGTTGTCTCTGATTGGTTAA
>CAJQZJ010034032.1:1157977-1172858 GCA_907164525.1 Lophiomys imhausi
CTAAGCTCCTAAGAGTAAGCTTCCTGGACACTTTGGTATATGAAAGCACTGGAAAATGGCTGTCTGTGAACTAGACGGGGGTACTTGACCAGACGCTGAATCTCTGATGCCTTGACTGGAACCATGACAAATAAAAGCCACCCCACCTCTGGCATTTCTTACAATCTTCCAAAGAGACTATGGCATGAGGTGGTGAATAGTATGGACCTAATCCAGTCTGACTGGGGTCCTTATAAGAAAGCCTGACAGCACTTGCAGCTTTCCCTCTGATTCTTTGCATCCATTCAAAAACTTCACTCTAACTTCATCCCTGTAGTCAAATCCTTGTGTTTCCTGTTCACTACCGAGTACCTGAAGGAGAGGGAGTCTGTTTTGGTCAATTGGTATTTTCAATGCCTGACATTCTGGCTCCCATATGAAGACTTAAAGAAGATAGCACTGGATATCTTTGTAACTGTCTTCTTGAGAACACAGCCATTCATAAAAATTTCTGTCATTTAAAGTTTATCCAGTGAAACCTAGTATTGTGCTAACTTCTAGGCAAACAAAATACATAGAATCAGTTCCAGGCCCAAAGGGATTTATAAATTCATGTGTCTATACTTGCAGTATAATATACCACTACACCAAATAGGACAAAGTATAGTGTCCACATAGGGAAAAAGAATGAAATGTGCCCGTATTCCAACCCAAAGAGAACAGGATAGGGCCATACATATGCTTGAGATCATTTCCTGCCCACAACAACTGTTGACATTCATTCTCGGTTGGCTACATGGCACGCTGACTGCACTTACTTGCATGTTCTTCAACTTAGCATATTGCCTTAGCTGTAAGCGACCTCCTAAAGAAAACAGGGAAACACAGGGCTTACTGGTTAGCTGACATTTCTATCTCCTCCCTTCTCTAGTAGGAACCAAGAGTCAGCCAAACCTCATTTGTCTTACTCAGGCTTCTCTGTCTGGGCTTGAGATGATCATATTCTGATGACAATGACATTTCTCTGGGATCCTTTTGTCTGCCAGTATACTGAGTGGCAGCCCAGTGCACTGTAGAAACAAGGTGTGGTTAAATATGTCAATCTTGGCAGGAACTTGAGTGGGAAATAGCTAAGTAGCTGTCAGCTTATTCCTTGACCCTTTTGCTTCTCCTTCCCCACATCCTTTTTTTTTCTGACTTCTCTCATCTACCACCCTGAAAATCAACAGCTTTGAGATAACGATGACAAAATCCAGGTTTGAGAAGAGCACGTGACTTTTAGAGAGTTCAGAGAAGATGATAAAAGGTAACAGGTAAGAATCACATTTCAAAGGACAAGTAGCCCCAGTTGGCATCCACAGAGGGGAAAAAATGATAAGAAAGTAAATTCTGCTGTGACACTCAAAGGACTCCTTGGTACTGTTCTTCAGGCTGTAGCAGGTCCTGCAAACCTGCACATCATCCACTGCCAGGGTAACCCTCCTCCTTCCCATCGAGATTGTCCTGGTCTTGATGTCAAGACCTGGTCAGGAAGTCAAGGAGCTAAACAAGGAGGAGACCTCCTGTCCACCAAGCCCAAGTGCCTCATCCAAATGACTTTTCTGGAGGCACCTACTGACATTGAGATTGTACAGTGGAAAGGGAAGTGTTTACTTTGCTCCTTGAGTAGGTACCAGTTCTAGGGGTTTGAAGCATCACCTGGCTCCTGGTAGCTCTGAATAAAGTTGGCCACCTTTGTTTTCTCCTGGTGCTGTGTCTGGAATCCTGGGTCTTGTTCATGCTAGGTAAAGCCTCTTTTTTCTGCTGAACCATGACCCCAGCCCAAGCTAGAAAGGATGAGCAGTGAATAAATGCCTTGCATGTATCCCATGCAGACATGTCCAACAAGGAGGAAGAATGTCCCTAAGCAAAATCTGTACACAAGCAGGAAGACAAGGTCCCATATCTGAAACTCCTAAAATGTACAAGCTAATGGTTGCCATTCTCCTCTGCTGACTGGCTTAAACTCCTTTATCCTTAGTGACCCTGAGTCCCAATACCAACAACTGTCAATGTTGTATTAGGTAATTCTTCTGTTCCTCTTGACCAAAATATCAATGATTCTAGGCTCCAACCATCCCTATGCCAATTATTCTACTGACTACTTAGCTCATGTGAAGGCCGGCCATTCCGCAGAGTATGATTTTCAGCCATTACTTATCTTTGTTAATTCAATGGATAGCAGGTGACTTGACAGTTTCAGAGAAAACATGTTAGTATTTATAATATTGAAAAGTTTGAAGTTTGATATTAAGCATATCCCCAGAAATTCAAGAATATTTCTAAATGTTTTTAATTTTAAAAGAAAATATTCATTTTTATTATGAATTATATGTAGGTATGTGTATTGGTAGGTGTGTATGTTCCTGTGAGTACAGGTGCCCTCAGAGAGCAGAAGCATCAGTTTCCCTGGAGCTGGAGTTACATCCATGAGTCCTCTGATATGGATACTTGCAACTGAATTCAGGTCCTCTGCAAGAGCAGTAAGTGCTCTTAACCACTGAGGTATCTCGCCAGCTCCATATAAGTTTTATACTTTTCAGTGAACCAAAGGACGACATTTGTCATCTTGCCTCTGTTCATACTCATTAAAGGGAGAATTAAAGTGTAACATTAGTAGTTATCGTGTGTTCTTGTTAAATTTGCATTTATACTTGCTAATTTTTCTGTCTGAATAGTATCTCTAAATAGAGAAAATGTATCCTCTAGCTAGACCATGTCATTAGAATACAAGCCATGATAAAATTAGTAAATGATATCGTACAGCCTCAAATGATGTTTTTAAATCATCCAGAAGGTACACTTAGACCCCAGTGTCTCTGCGGTGTTATTCAGAGGCAGCCTGAGCGAAAACGAACACTGAGTACAAGCAAATGTAAGAGAAAGTTCAGGGATGGTGTCATGATTGGACTTGGTTCTGTATTTCTTCCTTCTTTTAATTCGTGGTCTGTTGTGAAACCATACATAATGCCCGGAGCTCATCATAACTGCACAAATTTCTGTTAAGGTGGAGGATCAAATCAAATTTTGATTTCTGGGGAACTACCTATATTTTCCTGGAACCAAGTAAAATCCTACTTTTCCCCCTATTGAGTGAGTGGTGACCAAGGCAGAGGCTTGAATGTGTGCCTCATATGGCTTCATCCTAACCCACTGCCATGGCTGAGGAAGGCATGGCTGTTGGATATGAAATGGATCTACCTTACAGAAGAACTGAAGACTGTCTTCATCCCTGATGGCCTAGCATATGGAACTCATAAAGCTGTGAAAGGCTTACATCAGCACCGGGCCCATGTCTGTGATTGCAACCAGTTGTGACGAGCAGTGTTAAGTGTGCAGAATGTCATGCCATGTGCATGTCAAGTAGGTGGAAGGCCTTTGTGCTAAGGATGATGACAATAAGACACTGGGGGAATGAGCGGGTGTTTGCAAAAATGATCAATAGAGGAAACCCATAAAGTGGCTGATCACATTTGCAAATGGTTAAGGACCATATGGCAAAGAAGTTCAGGCCAAGGACATTGTCAAAGAGTAAATTGAGTGCTATAAATGACACATTCTAAAAAAAAAAATCAGCTCATTAAGAAAAAGTAAAATCACATATTTCATGGCAAAGATGATGGAGGTTTTGCAACTATCAAGTGAGGTTTTGAGATTCTAATGACAGTGACCAAGTTAGGTGATCCATCCATCCCACAGCAGCTTTTCCCTGTGAAAATTGTCAGAATCAAAAGAGTCACTTGTTTCAAGTCATAACCATAGAAAAGCAAATGAATCTGGGAAGTTATGAAGGAGGGGGTCTTGAGCTTATGTATGGTATAAAGACCTGACACGTAACACTTGGGTATCGCCACAATCCCACCATCTCACAGTGGCCTTACACAGAAGACCTTTCTGCAAGGAGGTCGGCTCAACATCGTCTGTTTGGTTAGCCGGACCTCACCCTTTTTATTAGCCCTTGTAATAGCCATGTGTTATTCTTCTATATCAACCTCAGTAGGCCCCACTCCCCTATTGTCTCATCCTTCTTGTTATGTTCATAATTTACTATGACACCCAGATTCCCACTTTAATACTGAACAAACACATTAATCTTTGGAGAATCTTTCTGTCCTTTGGGTCTATATTGTCTAGAACTGTAGCTGTTTGAGCAGAAAGCCCAGATTTTGAGCAGTAGTTACCAGGTGACAATGAACCCTATTTTCCCAAAGCTGAACAGCTGTCTCACAGCTGTTGTGTGCTTTAGAGCTGAAGACAGATATGTGCAGATTTCCCACTGCATCTTGGAAAATTTGAGACTTTGATTGGCATGACCACCAGAGAACTGTATCTGCCCTGGAGCTTTAACTTATTAGCAAAGCCTTAGGCTTAGACAACAGATGTGAGCTTCTAAGTACCAAGGGGTCACAGGCGTGGGATCCATGCCAGTGATAAAAGTCATCAGCCTCACTCTTACCATTGGATCTGGTAAATCCATTTCAATCCAGGCAATGTGAATTTCATTACATTGACAATATATCTCTCTCACCCTTGTCTGAACTCATAGGCAAACCACAGGTAATAAGACTATGGTCTGGTTAGACTTCTCCTAGTATGCCAACCTCAGATGCTTTTCACAGACCTCGAATTCCCCATCTTTGCTCACCGCCTTTTGTTACCATGTTCGTCATCCGATGTGAGAATGTGAGAATTCCTCCTCCTATATAGCACTAGTGTACTACTCAAAGTCTACCCTCTGCCGTGGAGCATGGTGACTTCTTCTTTTCTAGCAGTGAAGATTGGCATGGGCATGTTATTTAGGATCAGTCAACAGAGGTTCAGGAATAGTCCCTGCAGTGTACAGGAGTATGCAGAGTCTGACTCCATTGATGTTGCCTTACAGCCTGACTGCTTCTGTGGGAAAGTAATCAACTTCTTGAATGGGATCATTTCTAAACTGTCTCTAAACTCTTTTTCTCATATGTTTCAAGTCTGAGCTTCTAGCTCCCAGTCAATTTTGGGAGCCCAGCAACTTCCCAGGAGAAGTCTTTTCTGCCCAAGACATCCTGTGAGTGTTTCATTTGTTTATCTCTAAATCTCTAATTAGTCCTCATGGCTTTGGTCTGTGTGTGTTGGCCAGCAGTGATGGCCAGTGACAATCGAAACAGAAAAAACAAAAACAAATAAACAAACAAAAACAGGGAAAAAACCAGAGTGAAAAAAGATTAAAACAGGAAAATAGAAACCTTGAGACATAAGGATTTTCTGAAACAATATAGTGTAACAGCAATTAATATAGCATTTGCATTGTATTAGACATCATGAATAATCTAGGTGTGGTTAAACGTGTGTGGCGTGATAGTATAAGTAATAGTAAAATACTGTGCATTGTATATGAAGGACTTGAGTGTCTGGGAGACAGCTGTACTGAAGAGCAATATTTCATTGTGCTACATACGAAATACATCAAACAGGAATCATAAAGATCACTCATTTAGTTGCCAACAGATCTATGCTTCATTGCTGGTGCAGCTACTGAATAGCTGTATTATCTTAGGCATATTATTTCTCCTTTTGGTGCCAGTGTGTGTTCCAACCAATAAGGTGAAAGAATTTAGTTAAGTGGGCTGCAGCTTTTCCTAAAATCCCTGGGTGTCCTTATTGCTTATAAAACATGTAACCACTCAGCCTAGACACATTTCTGTTAATTGCATAAAAATCACCTGATTTTTTGTGCCAAAGTCTGTCCTAAACGGGCCAGCCAAGGATGCTTCCTTGGAAGGTGGATCTTGACTGTGTTTGTAGAAAACTATGCAGACAGATGAGGGGATAGCACTCAAAGATGACAGCACCGTGTGTCACACCAGCAGACAGGAACCAATGGGGCAGGGCTGGGGAGATTCCATGTTTACAATCCGAGAGCCTTTCCCTTATAGTCTAGTTTAAAGTTGGGAATAAAGAAATGTATCTGGGACTCCAGCCCCAGATCTGCTCCCCTTGTGGTTCGGGTGGAGTGTCTAGCACCAACATTACTCATGTGGAAACATTCCACTCCTTAATACTTGCAAAGTTCTGGAACAGACGGCGGCAAACCATGAAAGCAGGCAAGACAGAGCTGTGCCTTTATTGGCAAAATCAGATGATTGATTTTGAAGGCAGACACAAAATTTCATATGGATTTTTCATAAACTTAGCCTTATTCCTTCAGGATGTTTGCCTTTGTTTCTATCCACAAAGCTATCCTTATTTTTTTTTTCAAATACATCTTTGAGAAAGAAAGTGGATATGGACATAGTTTTAAATTGCATTAGGATCCCAAACTATTTATTGAACACCAATGCCCAGTAATATCCAAAACTGAACTTGACAAAGCTGCAATTTGTCACTGCCAACTAAAATAAACAGAAAGGGGTTTGTTCTATTTTGTAAACTAAACAAAAATTTCCTTTTTCTTTTTGGTTTATTTATTCAAATCACAATTGCTAAATCATTTGTGTGAAGCATAATGGAACTTAAATTGACTTGACATTATCTTCTAATTAATAACTTCTTTTTCATTATTTATTTATTTATAGCCAGATCACTTTATACCCCTTCCTTCTCTCCTCCCAGTCCCACCCACACATATCCCTCCCCCCCATTCCCTCTCTCTCTTTCCTCAGAGAAAAGGAAGTCCCCCATAGGTACCAACCCACCCTGGCACATCAAGTCACAGAGGATTAAGTGCACCCTCTCCCACTGAGGACAGTCCAGCTATGAGAAAAGGATTCAAAGGCAGGCAACAGTCAGAGACAGCCCCTGCTCCAATTGTTAGGGGACCCACAAGCTGCATATCTGCTACATATGTGTAGGGGGCCTAGGTCCAGCCCATGAATGCTCATTGGTTGGTGGTTCAGTCTCTGTGAGTTCCCATGGGCCCAGGTTAGTTTATTCTGTAGGTCTTCTTGTGGTGTCCCTGACCCCTCTGGCTCCCTTAATCCTTCTCTTCCATAAGACTCTCTGAGTTTTGTCTATTGTTTGGCTTTGGGTCTCTACTTCTGTTTCCATCAGCTGCTAAATGAAGTTTCTCAGAAGACAGTTATGCTAGGCTCCTGTCTGCTAGTATAGCACAGTATCATTAATAGTGTCAGAGGTTGGCTCTCTCCCACAGGATGGGTCTCAAGTTGGGCCAGTCATTGGTTGGCCATTTCCTTAATCTCTGTTCCATCTTTATCACTACATTTCTTGTAGGCTGGACAAATGTTGGGTCAAAGTTTTTTTTTTCTTTTTTGTTTGTTTGTTTATTTATTACTTCAAGTTTTACCTCCACCACAGTGCCCTCCTTCAACCCCTCCCAGTTCCACCCTCCCACCCACTCCTCCTTCTGCCACCCATCCAGCTCTTCCAATGTGGAGTGTCCCTATATATCAGCCCCTCTCAGTTCAACAGTCATATGAGGGATAAGAGCTTCCTCTTGCACTGGGGCTTACATGGTAGCACCCCTAGGGCAAATTGTCCCATTAATAGGTAATAAAGTCTTTGTTCCTGATTCTTTTGGTGTGTTGGTTGTAGGATAGTTATCCTGTACTATATGGCTAAAATCCAATTATAAGTGAGTAGATGCCATGTGCATCTTTCTGAGTCTGGGTTAGCTCACTCAGGATGAACTTTTCTAGTTCCATCCATTTGGCATGATTTCCTTGTTTCTGATAGCTGAGTAGTATTCCATTGTGTAAAGGTACCACATTTTTTTTATCCATTCATTGGTTGAGGGACATCTGGGTTGTTTCCAGTTTCTGGCTATTACAAATAAGGCTGCTATGAATATAGATGAGGACATGTCCTTGTGGTTTGGTGAGGAATCGTTTTTGTGGATACCCAGAAGTGGTATGGCTGGGTCTTGAGGCAAGGCTATTCCAAGTTTTCTAAGATATCACCAGACTGATTTCCATAGTGGTTGCACAAGCCTGCACTCCCACCAGCAATGGAGGAATGTTCCCCTTTCTCCACAACCTCGCCAGCATGTGTTGTCATTTAAGTGTTTGATCTTAGCCATTCTAACAGGTGTGAGATGGAATCTTAGAGTCGTCTTGAGTTGCATTTCTCTATGCTTCTGGCTATAGGCTGGGTCAAAAGGTTTTATGGGTGAGTTGATGTCCCCCTCCTTCCCCTGGAAATCTGGCCTGGCTGCAGGAGGCGGTGACTTTAGGCTACATATCCATCATTTTTTTTTTTCTGGAATCCTATAAGTTTCTGTAGTGTCCCACTACATATCCCCTGTTGCTTGGAGTCTCATATATGGAGAAGACTCCATAATGTATGTTGCTCTCCAAGAGTAGGCCTGTAAAAAGAAATATGGCTAATAAGTTATTTAACAGTATTTAGATTATTATTAATTGGTTCGGGGGCTGTTAATCTTTAAGCAGACATTATAAATGAATACACAGACACCATGTGGATTTTAACAAGCCTTGGTCTGAGTTGTGCAATCCTACCCACCTAAGCTAGCTCTTAATTCTATTACCCAAATATGACCCCATATATACATACGTCCCCTTGGACTGCCATTCTCCACGATATGCCGATGTTCCTGGCCATGTGGAATGAGGTTCTTTTTTCTAACCCATGGCGTGTGGCTCCTTCTTCCTGCTCCTGGCTGGAATGCTTTAGTCCTCTGTCTAAAGTGCAGGCTTCCTGTTCCAATCTCAGGAAGTTCCACCTTTCTCTGTCTTTGCCCAATCTCAGGCCTCAGCATTTATTTAACCAATCAGAGTCAATGTAAGTAACAGACAGCAAACAGGACCAATTAACATTTAGAATGCTTAACACTACCCCAACATAGGCCCGATACAAAGAGGTCTGAAAAAGCCATGTTGTGAAGGGGCTGATAGGTTAATATAAGTTAGATTTAGTGAATACCTAAGTTTCTGATACAGTCTCTTAATTCGGGGCATGAAGATCAACTGCTGTGAGCAATTAGCTTATCAGCTTATGGATGAAGTCAGGTGAAATGAGGGGAGTCTCTTTGGACTGAAAAACAAGGTTGAAACCAGGTGAAAGAAGGAAAGACTTTATGACCTGGCATTGCTTTCAACTGCTAAGTGGGCAGAGCCCAACTTAAGCTGAAGCAGGTGGAACAAGGAGTGATCCTAATTAAGGACAAGTGGATGACGCCAGAGAGGCGCGTGCGTGCTAAGGGCCCCCGATATGAGAGAGCTCCGAGAGTCCTGCTGGAAAAAGTTCTGGTAGACCAATGGCCAGATCTCCCTGAGGCAGAAGGAAGCTGGTGAGCAGAGAAAGCCTCTGCAAGACAGCAAAAGGCCAAGGACTAAACCCTGTGGCTCAGCTTTTGCCTAGAGGGGTTTGACCTGTCCAAACAGTGGCCTGAACGGAACTGTGGCCAGCTTTAAAGACTGAGGCAGAGCGGCAGAGTTGCTGATACGAAGGAAGTAAGGTGGCCTACAGACGCTGAGGTCTCCCAGAGAGAAGAAAGCCTCAAGCCTTATTAAAAGTGAGACTTCGATAGCCAGTTTACCCTGACGAACCTGCGTCTGAGCTATTCCAGAAAAAGGACTGCTAAGTGCGTTAAAGAGTCTACCCCCGAGACTGGTTTCCTGACAACTGAGGACCTGCCCCAGAGACTGTATCATTCTAAAAGGGTATGAAAGTAGTTGTTATGATTATCAATAGGTTTAGTGGATAGGTTAAAGGGGTTGTAGGAATTTATAGGATTAATAGTTAAGAAATTAATGGTGTTTGTTATAAGAGAATTTAGTAACAAATAAATAAGAGTTAAATAAATAATAATTTAAAAGCTCGGTTTCAATGTTGCTTGCCTGCCTGCCTGCCAGCCTGCCTCTGCTTCTTGTTGGTGAATATCTATCCCTGCGGCTACTGCTGTTGCCATCCTCCAATGACATCAGACTTCAGCTGCTTAGCCTTCTAAAGCGGGCTGAAGACCAATGGTTCCTCAGGAATTTTCCAGGGCTTCAGCTCCAGCTCCAGATGGAGATTCTTTGAGGAGACTGAGTGACTACAATATTCTCAGACTTTCTGTTGTGTAGATGCTGATGCAAATCTATCTAGTGAACCTCTGCGTGTGAATGTGTGTGTGTGTGCCCATGTACATGTATGAGCACCAGCACCAGTATCTGTCAAGCAGTATTTCAACTGAGCCATCTCCCTAGCCTATGTTACCATGTTTATACTACACACACAGATTATTTATATATACATATATGTGTATATATACATATACATACACACACACACACACACACACACACACTGGTAGTCCTATCCCTATACAGAACCCTGCCTAATTCCTAAAATCAGTCAATCTTTATGTCTCCATCTGTCTGTCTGTCTCTCTCCACACACACACACACACACACACACACACACACACACACACACACACGGAACAAATATATTTACACACATATAATGTATATATTGTATCCATACATCTGTACTTTATGTGTATATATCTTTGTGTCTGTTTCACTGGAGAACCCTTAATATAAGACTTCTGATGACAGCAGTCTACCATTTTGAGGAATAAGCTTGGATCTTTCTGGATCTTGCTGTAGGATAGGAAGATCTTTGACAAAATTCTTGTCTCCCCTTCGTTGTGAATGCAGTTTGCTTTTCAATGACTAGGAAGCTGATGGCACACAGTCCTGCTGGGAAATAAGGGTTCTAAGTCTCAAAGGTATTTCTGCTTCTGGCTTCACTGAAGCCTAGATTACCATAATTTGACTTCCATGTACAGGAGTGAACCTCCATTTCTCTGAGTGAGGTGGCATTGAGCAGGCCAGCTCTGGAAAGGTTATGTTCGTGTCTGTGATAGTTAATATTGTCAACTTGATTTAATCTAGAATCACTTAGGAGACACATCTCAGGGTGTATTAGTGAGGGAGTTCCTAGATTGTGTTACCTGAAGTGGGAAGACCTGCCCTAAACATGAATGGACTCCATGGGCTGGGATTCTAAACTGAATAAGAAGGAGAAAGAGAGTTGGAGAGATAGCCCAGTAGTTTAGAGCACACAATGGTCTTGCAGAGAACCCAAGGTTGTTTCCCTACACTCGTATTATGCAGCTCACAATTGCTTAGAACTTCAGCTTCATGGAGCTCCAATGCCTCTGGCCTCTGTGCACATTTGCACACTCATGCACACACACACTAAAATAGTAAAAAAATAGAGAAGGAAGTAAGCTGAGCACTAGCACTTCTCTCTCTATTTTTCTGACTGTGGCTATTTTCTTTCCATAGTGACATGCCGTGATGGCTTCAAACTATGAGCCAAAAATAAACCCTTCTTCCCTCAAGTTTTTTTTTTTAATGAGGTACACTGTCAATATAACAAGAAAAGTAAGTACAAAAGTGTCCAATTTGAAGCTATAGGTCACTTTAATGAGACTCAAAGGACTATTTTAAAGCACATATTTTGTGATATGGCTGGTCATGTCCTCAGGCATTTGTGTCTGTCATGGACTAAACAGAAAAACAAAGTCACACTTGGAATTTCAACAGGTAGTTTACTATAAAGAACATATTCAACAAACATATGACTAAAAAAAACACCTATCCCTTAAGGCTGGAGAACAGGGAGATGCTAGTGTTGTCTGAATTTAGAAGCTAAAAGAAAGGGCACTGCAGATTGATTTCTGAGGGAGGTCTTGGGCAAAGCTCCAAGATTAATAAAGCTTTTATATTAATAATTACATTGTCCTCTGTGTGAAGACCTGAATTACTAGGAAATTGGAAATGACCTCAATAGCATTTATAAAAAGAGAAGTAGGACAGACATGTCTGGCGGATGTGTCTCCAGTGCTTTCCCAAGAACCAGAGCATGGGTTCCTTGTGGCAGGGACATTCCCAGGGAAGAGGCTGGCACATCAGGTCATTAAAACTGGGCAGTAATCCCTTGGCTCTGACCCAGCCTTCAAAACACTATTCTAGGTTGCAGGGACTTGGATGCCACAAAATTCTTAGTTTCTTTTTCAACAGAGTGCTAGAAGATACTTGAGAGTAGATGGGTTTCAAGACATTTATTGTTTCTTTTGTTTGCTGTTTGTGTCATTAGAGCAATGGCCTTCATCTTGGTAGCTGCCATTGGCTAAGTTCATATTCATACCTGTTCACATTTCCAAAATGTGTCTCATTGGATCCCAACAAAGGTGGCATCTTTAGTTGGATAGTTGCCCTCCCCTAAAAGCATTTCTGCAGTCTTTCCCTCAGCTTCTAAATTCAGATAACAACCGAAATTACTGTGTTTGTGGAACATGTTCCTTCTGTTAAATTCTTTCTGTTAAAATGCCAAGCATGGTTCTGTTTTTCTGTTTAGTTCTCGACACAAATGCTTGATGACACTCAGCAAACTCCCTTTCACAAACACACACACACAGACATACACATACACACACACACATTTATGCCTGTCACAGACTTCTCTAATCAGAATTTGACTTCTTATCTATTGCCTACAGACAATATGTTGTTTATCAAAAAGTGTAACTTACGTAATGAACAGGGAGTTGCAATTTCCACTTTAAATGACTTCACACAAGAGCTAACCTTTGCACAACCATTTCTCATTGCCTTACTTTAGTCATAGAGACGGATCCAGTATTCAGATTCTGATGCTGAGCTTCCTGAACCTGGCAGATCAGGGCCACTCCTGAACCATGTAATTCAACCAAGGTGATGGCACTGTTGACTTACTGTCCAGAATCCTTCCATGCTCCTCTCCTGATTTTGGCCCATATTAGCAAACAGAGATGGCACTTGTGCAAGTCTCCTGGCAACCACGGATTGCCTTTTCTGCAAATGGCAGTATGTCCTACCTAGAGACAGCGCCAACTTCCTGATCCCATTCTTCCTTTAAAATTTTCTCTAAGTAAAACTTATCAGGAAAAGATCTGGAGGGGGCTTAAATGTTTAGATATATATGACCAACACAGTTAAATTACCTCTTCTGAGGGGTGATATATATTTTACCTATAGTTTAATACATCTATATTTTTGATCAAAGGGATAAAGCATTGATTATAGAATCTCTGAATTCACTCAACTGTTTAAAAGGAGTATTTTTTATTCCAAAGGACTAGAGAAATGTGGGTTATTCATCAAGTGTTTCTGAAAACTGGCCAAATGGTCCCCTTCATTAGCTACTCTTTAAGTTGGCCCTGGTATAAAGAGACGTTGAATCCAGCACAACTCCTGACTGTCTACTTCCAGACCATAACTGATCTCTTTGGACCCAGGCCATGTTGGAGCACAGCAGGGGAGGCAACAGGATATCTACCCATCTCACAACAGCCTCCTTTGTAAGACTAAACAAATATTTGCCTCCAACATGCAAAGCTGAGCTATGAGACTTGGTTTTTACATATATATTCCTATGCACCTACATCTTTGCTGCTTGTACTCCAAGTTGTACCAACATCCCACCGGAATCCTGGAGGAAAGGCAAGCAGGATGTAGGAGGCAGTCCAGTATATTTTAGGAGCCAGGTGTCCTCATACGTCCTCTGGGAGCTTTCAGAGCCCAAGGCAGCTATACAGAGCTGGGACTTCATCTTCTACAGGGAGGTGGAAGATTCCAGACATTGTTGATACTTAATCCATTGGCAAGAGTCGTAGCTAAGTCTGTATTTTTGAACGCTAGGTACAAGAGACATCCTGGGAGAGGTACAAAATGATAGTCACAAGTAATATTTAATAATAAGCTAAGGTTTAGGTAAATTTAATGGGAAATACAAGGGTAAAGAAAAAAAAAAAAAGGATCTGAGTTGAAATACCAGGTACTTTTTGAATCAGGTTTACAATCCATCATGCCTGAACCTGTGCAATGAGCTAAGTCACCAAACTATCATCTTGGGTATACGGCAGAGGTTCATTTCCTTCATTTTGTTGAAAAGAGATTTTCTCACATAATATATCCTGATTATGGTTTCCTCTTCCTCTACTCCTCCCAGTTCCTCCCCACCTCCTCCCATCCAGATCCACCCCATTTCTGTCTCTCATTGGAAAACAAGCAGGCTTGTAAGGGACAACAACAAAATAAATTATAATAAGATAAAACAAAAACTAACACATAGGGATAGGCAAAACAAACAGAAGAAAAAAAGCACAAGTAATAACTACAGACACACAGACCCTCTTGTTTGCACACTCAGGAATCCCATAAAAGCACTGAACTGGAAGTCATAATATATACCCAAAGGACCTGTCAGGTAAAAGGAGAGATAATATATAAATAAAATAAAAATGGCATAAAATTGAAAAAATAAAAAAAGATCTGTCAAGACATTATTAGATAAGGAACCTCCAAAGATGCTGCTGAGTTCATTTCCTGTTGATCATCTACTGCTGGACATGCAGCCCACCCTTAAGAGTAGTTTGTTTCTCCATTGAGACTCTCTCAAGAAAACTAAATTTTCATTTTAAATGGTTATTAACTGGAGATAGCTTCTGGATTAAGAATGGGAATATGTATTCATGTCTCTTTCCTTCCTTTCTTTTCTTTCTTTCTTTCTTTTTTTCTTTTTTTGTGAGACAGGGTCTCTTTACATAGCTCTGGCTGTCTTGGTACTCACTTTGTAGACCATACTGGCCTACAAACTTGTAGAGGTCTGCTTGTCTCTGACACCTGAATGCTGGGATTAAAGATGTGCACCACAGTGCCCAGCAAAGCCCAAGTTCATCCAGGGCCTGGATTTGGGTACAGCATCTTCTGAGGAGTCTGCAGGTTTTTAAAAATAATTTTTAATTCACACATGGCAATTGCATACACTTAGGAGATAGATAGTAAAATGTAATATATGCACTCAATGTATAAATATCCTGTCTGACTGGACAACGGAAACCTCAGCAGAAAACAGATCAGACACCAAAGAA
>CAJQZJ010034032.1:1173258-1197910 GCA_907164525.1 Lophiomys imhausi
GATATATTTATCCCTCTCAGGTCTCTGAGGTGGTTGAAGAATAGATAACTAGAGTCTCATAGTTAAATTTTGAGTTGTTTAGGAATCAAGAGGGTGTTCTGGATCTAAGAAGATATGTTTAAAATTATGAGGCAAGTTAGTATGAAAGCTGAGTTAGATATAGAACTTTAAACTCATGGAAATGGTTAGATAGTAGAATGTTAAAGCCAGGTGCCAAATACATATGGACTGGACATTGGGAATGTATGCTAAGCCATATAACTCTTATAATCGTGGCCTATTTATTTCTGTTGTTTTGTATTGTATTTATAGTTATAAGAAAAAGAATCATTTTTTGGACTGAAAGGGAGAGCTGTTGGGGGGAAAATAAATACATTAAACTAAAAAAAATAAAAAGGAAGGGAAGAGGATGGGGGGGTTGAGGGGGAGGAGGGTGGAAGGGTGGGACTGGAGGGGGGAGTAGGGAGGGGATTGTGATTGAGATGTAACTTGAAGAAATAAAAAATAAATTATTAAAAAAATAAATATCCTGTCTGGGTAGCAGATATATCTATCACCTTAAACATTTATAATTTTCTTTTTCTTTTTGGAAATGGTAATTTATAATTTCCATTTTATTTTTGTAACCATTAAAATATTTTCTACTAGCTATTCTGAAATAGACTATTAAATGCTGTCAACCATAGCTGGCCTGCTGTGCTACACAACAGAGAACTGTCGTTCTTATCTTTCTTATCTGGTTTTTTTCCTTCAACTTTCCAGACATGCCATTTTTATTCACTTAAAGATTGCCACACCAAAGTGTCACAGAGAAAGAATCATCAAGTCACATTCTGAAAACTGGAAGTCAGAGATCCAGGTGCCAGTGAAGTTGTTTGTACTAAGGGACTTCAGGGGGACAGTTGATCTGTCCCATGCCTCTTGCTAAACTCCAGGCAGCTTGCTGGCAATCTTGGGTGTTTCTTGGCTTGTAAAAGCCTCACCCTCATCTGCACACAGTACTCTCCCTGTGTGCATGTCTGTCTAAATTTATTCCTCTTTTTAAAAATGAGAACATTGTCATATTTGACTAGGGGCCACTCCAGTGGTTTTATTGATGTGATCTGTAAACAACATTTCAAAATCAAGTCGTACTCACAAGTATAGGGGATTTTACAGCATCTTTGTCTGTTGGATGTACACAATCAACCCACAACACTCTGGGACCCTTCACTTGTTATGAACAGCTCCCTGGCAGCTGTGGAATTGGTAGTCTCTGCTTACCTTCCCGTGGTGCTCTTGTAGGAAGGTAGTACAGACTAGGAGACTGATGGAGTCTGTTCCCGATGATTCCTTTCCCACTGTGTGACCCCCAAACAAGTGACTTTACCTCTGTGAGCTTCTGATTTTTTGCTTGGTAACATGGAGAAGACAGGTTTGCTGAGAGAAGTCAGTGAGTTAAACTAAAAAAGTATTTGGCTAGCATGTGGTATCAACAAATCATGCTATGGTTATTTATTCCCCTCAGGTCGAGGAGAGTATGGATCCATGACTCCTAGACCCCATTCATTCTGGAGGAGACTTCTGAAGGCTCCTGGTGTCCCAGGGTCCTGGAGAATGTGATGGAATTCTGTGAGGTGGAACCAAGGCACTGATATTTTTAGAAGTCCCTTGGTTTGTTTTGATGCACATCTAGATTTGAGAACTACCAGAGTGGATGGCAGAAATGAAACAGTAATAAGGAGTTTGATGTGACTGGAAGCCAAGACAGGATGATTTAGCATTATGGTGCAGACAGAGTAAGCCTGATGGAGAAAGCCAGGCATAGTTTTTAGAACACCAGTGAAGCAGTTAACCTAGTTTTCAATGTGCTTTCTTGCTTTGTCAAATTTTTTCCAGGCCTCTCTGAGGTTGGAACATCCCACTGAGACACTGTCCTGGGCTATTCTTACCCACAGTTGAGCCTTCACCACCGTTGAGTCCTCAGACAGGTTGTGGTCCTCCAGGACTGCCTCTAGGTCTGTGAAGGGGATCCCTGAAGTACCTCAATCTGGACCACAGCCTGAAGAGCTGTCTATATTTGAACCAAAGCTTGTGTGGGAGCAAAGAACCCTCCATGGGAGCATTTGAGGCATAGCTAGCACACTGGTGAACTGGAGTATCTCTGTCCAGAAGGTGAGGACTGCTTGCTTTGAGTAATCATAACCCCCAGTGCCCTGTTTTGATCTCCAGAGTTTTACTTCATGAGAAAACCCTATCACTGTCCCCCAACACTTTCTTTGGATTCATGTGGGTTCTGAAGGCAGCTGGTCAGGCGATGAGTGTCAAGAGTATCCAAGGTAGTATTTGCCAATTTGGCCAGTTCAAAGGCGGTATTTGGTTCTCAAACCCCTTGGCTGAAACTGGGCAGTAGTGGCAGTTCCTCCCTCATTCTTTCTGGCTGTTCAGTATGCAACCTTGGCTTCTCTATTTGCCTTGACTGCCTTCTAGAGCCACCCTCGAGCATCCTGAATCAGACTCTAGGCCACTCATCTTTAAGAGCCCAGGATTGTAGCAAGCCTCAAAGGGGAGGGCCAACGACCTTCTGATCGGTGAGTAATAGAATGATCTGCAGATAAAAGCAATTTTTAACAGCAACACTAACAATTCTCTAAATTCGCTATCACAAAGAGAAGTGTTCGTTTCTTCTTTGGTTTAATCAATAGAAGAGTAGGAACTGTAACAAATGATAGTTCTCTCAATCTTGAGCTATTTAGAATATAAACATTCTAAATATTTATACATACAAATATCTTGGAATATATATATATTCATATATATCTGTATAAATATTCTATATATAATATAAATATCAATATCCCATGCTAAAACTGGGACTGTGGATAATAGCAGAAATTATAACAACAAATAATAACAAATTTGATTTGGTGTTACCTATGTTTCTTTGTTGTTTTTGTTTCCAGCAACATTATATAGCTAGAGAGTAGCCAGAGGAGAATGTCTCTTTTTAAGGAAGTAGGCTGTATTTCCACCTAGCAAGGACTTAGATCGTATGTTTTTTTAACGTTGGCTCTCAGAGATGCAAAGAAGAAGAAAATGAGATTTAGCGTAGGAAAGTATCTTGGCCAAACCCAGCCTTTGCCCCTGAACTCAGGTCAGTCTTTCCCAGCCAACTAACTGCAGGTTATTGCTGGTGTCTGGAAGGGAGAGTTACTTGCAATGAATTGTTTGCAATGGCCCAAAGTGGGAAATTTTTTTTATAATTTATTTTTTATTTCTTCAAGTTACATCTCAATCACAATCCCCTCCCTACACCCCCTCCTGTCTCACCCTTTCACTCTCTTCCCCCTCAATCCCCCCATCCTCTACCCTTTTTCTTTTTTTTTTTTAGTTTAAGGTATATCTTTATTCCCCCAACAGCTCCGCCTTTCAGTCCAACAAATGGTTCTTTCTCTTATAACAATAAATACAATACAAAACAACAGAAATAAATAGGCCACAATTATGAGAGTTATAAGTGGGAAATTTTAATCGTACTGTGCAGAGCAAGCCTTCTCTCCACTGACCTGAATGGGATCCTGCTGTGAGTGCAAGAACCGACACAGTTGAGCTGAATCTCCTGGCAAACTCAAGGGTAGGTTTTTCCGAAAGTCATTTTAGACTACAAATGCACAGCCTTTCCACGTCTAATCATGGGCACACACACTCTGTTTCCATTTGGTTGTGTACATTTT
Organism: Lophiomys imhausi; assembly: GCA_907164525.1. Taxonomy (NCBI): domain Eukaryota; kingdom Metazoa; phylum Chordata; class Mammalia; order Rodentia; family Muridae; genus Lophiomys; species Lophiomys imhausi. The sequence goes on from CAJQZJ010034032.1 coordinate 1,176,972, forward strand.
CTTCACTCTTACACACACACACACACACACACACACACACAATCATGCCAAGGTGTGACATTTTTGAACCCCACCAACTGGACGCCGTGCACGCAAACTGTCTTGCCTGTGGTGCAGGAATGTGATGAATGGGGCCTGTTCTGTCTGGGAGGAGGGCTGCCGCTAGTCTGGCATGACTGCAGCCTTATTTATTACACACCAAAAGTATAAAACCACCCAGCCGGCTGCAGCTTTCCTCTCCAGACCTGTCATTTGCCTGAGGCGCCTACGGCCCCCATCAGCTTCCCAGGGAGACCCTGTCGCTCCATCGTGCGCCATGCTCAGGAGGCAGCTCGTCTGGGGGCACCTGCTGGCTTTGCTTTTCCTCCCTTTTTGCCTGTGTCAAGATGAGTACATGGAGGTGAGCGGAAGACCTAATAAAGCGGTGGCCAGGATAGTGCAGAGCCACCAGCAGACTGGCCGTAGCGGCTCCAGGAGGGAGAAAGTGAGAGAGCGGAGCCATGCTAAAACTGGGACTGTGGATAATAACACTTCTACAGACCTAAAACCCCTGAGACCAGATGAGCTTCCGCACCCTGAGGTAGAGGACCTAGCCCAGATCAACCCATTCTGGGGCCAGGTACTCGGAATTCTCTTCTAAGGATTTCTTTGAAAACGTAATGACTGTTGTTGCTGTTGTATTAACTAAGGTTCATAGGACCAGTGCTTCTGAGCGCTTTGCTGAGCGGTTTGGGGGGTGTCTCTGGGTTGTTCTGGGATCCCACAGGGACTGCTAGTGTCTGACATGGTGTGCTGGGACAGAGTGGCCATAGCAGTGCCCCATGAGGAGCCGGAGGAGTCAGCTTCCTTTTGTGTTGGGACTTGATCGATTGATTTTTTTTTTTTATTGTTCTGTCGAGGCAGAAAGGGCTGACGCATGTGGAGAGAGGCATTGCTGTAGATAATTATTTGCTGAGCCTGAGAGAATTGGATTCATTTTAATCCTCCCCAGCAGGGAGAAAGCTGCTCCTCTGCCTCTGCCAAAAACTGTTAAGCCTGTTTTACTTTGATTTGTGAATTTTCTGTAAAATTTCCCTCCAGTTTTGTTTGTTTTGTAGCAGTCTAGGTTGCTAAGACTTCTTGTTTGACTTAAAAAAAAAAAAGAAAGAAAAAGAGATTAAAGCGTTAAAAGGAAAGGGAACAAAGAAAGATTGAATATTTAAGTTACAAGCTGTATTGTATAACTCAGTGTCTCCTGATGACAGAACTTGATTTATTTGTTGGGGCATAAACTCAGCATCTGTGGACACTCCTTTAACTCTTTTTGGTAACATAGGAATGAGTCAAGGTTTTGGTGTAGTAAATTTGCAAATCAGCAAACTTCAATCTAATCAAAAGCAGCAAAAACAGGAAGAAACTTATTTGTTCTTAGCGCCCGAGCCTGAACAATGCTGACGTTAGATGGAATATGGAGAAGGGTTACTTAGGAAGGACTACATGATCTCTGAAGCAGTCCAGATTACCACACGAACCCATGGGCTGTATGCTCTGTAGAGCCCCTGGCACTTGTTTTCACAAAGTTGCAGTGTAACCCCATTCCCCATCCGCCGGCCACAGACTGAAATCTGGTCCTGGGGTGAGACTAGGATCCCATACAGACCCAGCAGCAGAAGTGGGGTAAGCCTGAGGCACGTAACTGGATCACATGGTGCAGTTTCCAAATCCCGCTATGGGGCTTTGCCAAGGGCAGATGTGAAAACAATAACCTCTTTCAGAGACAGTCTTCTGTGTAAAGATGCTTCCTTCGGTGATAATGTCATATAGCTGGTGTCCAATCCTTGATCTGGGCTTTCTAGCTCGATGGATGTTGTTTTTCCTGGCTGTCCAGCAGGGGCGCTACAGGTTGTCTGGTTATTTCCTGGCAACCAACACCAACCAGGCTGTTGAAATCCTAGTTCTGGTTCTGCTTCCACTCCGTATTCTAGTCTCCTAGTCTTGGAGTCCTGAGCCCTGGAGTCCTGAAGCATCTTCAGGTGTTGATCCACTTAGGAGATCCAGAGCCAGTAGCATGCTGGAAGCTCTCAGTAACATTCCTCTACAAGTGGGTGCCGATCCAGCCTGGTGATAGGTTAGGCTTTCTGAGGCTTCAGAGTCCTAATTGAGGGGCATCTGTTTCTCACTTGGGGGGTTCCCCTTAAGGTCCTCTCATGGCTGTACACCTGTAACCTGTAAAAGGAGGAGCCTGTTGAGAATGGCATATCCCTGAAGTTCACTGGACAGGCCTAGCTGATGTGTGAGCTCCAGGTTCAGTGATTCTGTCTTACAAAATAATGGCAGAGAAAGGATACTAAACATTGATCTCTGGTCTCCCCCCACCCCATGCACACTCATGAGCACACACCTACACTAACAAATATACACCTCTCTCTCTCTCTCTCTCTCTCTCTCTCTCTCTCTCCTTGCTGAACTATTCCATTGTTCCTCTGAACTAAACCTTTAAAAACAAGGCCGGGTGAAAAACATGTGATGAAATGTCACAGGAGGGTTCCTGGGAGGCACACAAGTAGGAGAACCAGAAGTCTGTTGCATTGGAGGTAACTCTGTGCTCCCGGAGTCACCCTGCACCTGTGCAGAGTATTGAGAAGCATGGAGATAGCCTGCACATGCACAGTCTTCAGAAGCACCACCTCACTGAGTTCGGATACTAGATATTGACAAGTGCAAGTGTCAGGGCTACCTCCCATCTGAGCTGGCTCAGCAGGCAGAAGCACTTGCTGCCAAGCCTGATGGTTTGACCTTATTACCCAGGACCCACACATTTGTCCTCTCACTCCCAATGTGCCACACATGTGGTAAAGAAATAAATGTGTTAGGATTGTGTGAACACTACAAAGATGAAAGTTCTTTCAAAATTATTACTAGAAGTCAAACAAAATAGGATCTTTGCTTGCATCTTAAGCAAAGAAAGAAAAGTTGGAAAGAAAACTCAGGGCCAACTTGGACTGGTGTTTGGGAGCAGTGACTCTTCTAAGGCAGCACAGAACTGAGCAGGGACATTGGTCCCCGTGCAGTTATTATTCTAACAGTTCTAAGGATCTCAGTATTTCCATTCTGTTCTTACACAAGGATCCCTTGCCCTCTAACCATGAAATCCATCATTGGCCAAACACTGAGTTTCCTGAGGTTCAGAACCTGTATTTCACATTAGCAAAGCATACAAGGAGCTGATATGTGAGAACACCCTTCTCAGACGTGCGGTAGGCGGGTTGGCTGCGGTGTTTGATTTCCAAGTGTCATCATCTCTGACCATGTGTATTCGTTGATTTTTTTTTTCCCTTAGCCATTATACATTTATGCTTGTCTGAGGTTGGGCCTGGCAGACTTAAAACTAAGTGTAGGCTCCAGCTCATAGCTCTTGATCCCTTAACACTGCTCTCTGGAAGGATAATTTGGACCTGTGTGGGCTAGTCCTTCCATGATTTTATGGAAAATGGAGGAGAGTGACCAAGCCTATAAGACCAATCTCTAAAAGTAAGGTGTAAATGTTCAGTGATGCAAAGTCTTCCCCTTGGTGGGTGCCTAGTGGAGGAGAAAACTGAAGTTTTAAGTTCTTCCCTTTTTCCCTCCGTCAGTCCCAACCTTTGTCCTCTGTTCTGTCCATTCCATCCCTTCCTCCTTTTCTTTTTACAATGAATCTCTTAGCAACAGTGTGCTGTTTTCAAAACTGTTGAGTTATGACTGGTGTCTAGGAAAGTTTCCACAAGTATTTCGCATGACACAATTAAAAGGCAGGTTGCCAGTGTAGAGCGAGACCCCAGATTTTACAAGCTCTGACTCTCCTTCCGGTTAATTCACTAGGCCTTCAGTTCCTTCACTGTAAGCACATGCTTTAGAATTCTACCTTTGTATAAATAAGCATTTTACTGGAAGTCATTGTTGAGGGTACTTAGCACCCATTTGTGCTCATTAAATATTAGTTCATAGAATAAGATAATCACTTTAAGTTTGGAATCAGGAGTGGATCTGTAATCTTGAAAGCTGCCAAGAGAGTATTTGTAATGTACTCATCCCAGGAAAGCAAATGGGCAATGCATATGTTACCTGGCCGTTCAACAAGGATGTACACACATGGCTCAAGATGGCTGTTGTGTTATGATAACTGTATTTCTACCTTTCAATTAAAAACTAAATGAGCAATTGTACAGGCCAAAGAATGTCTCCTCAGCAGTCTGTGCACTTAGAGGTCTGAGAAAGTGTCGACTCAGTCAGAGTGTCTAAGACCCCATAAGCCAGGATCAGGGATGCAGTGTTTAGGAGCTACACTGAAGTTGCTGGTGTGTTTGCTTTGAGGGCTACCCTGGTCTAACTGTACCTAAGACTTCTGGGTACTGAGAGAGGCTTCTGTATCCTTTCTGAATGAGATCATGCTTTTACTGTCATAAGCTGACATGGGGAGACGCTGTCTGAGACCACTGCCCTTTCTCTGCACCCGGAGCCACCACGCCAAGGCACATGGGCTGTGGAATTCCTGTTGCCTTTACCTTTGATCACCCACCCACTTGCCTTAACTACCCACTAACTCTTATACCATAGGTTATTTCCCATGTCCCGCACTGGTTTGTTTTTTTGTTTTTGTTTTTTCTGATGTGATTGTGAGCTGAGTGAAGTTAAATTTATCTAAGGGTGAAGGCCAGAGGAAGTTAAAAGCTCTTAAGTGCTAGCAAATAAATATCTTTACCTGAAGTTTCTTTTTCCGTTGTTTTGAAGTCTCCACAAACCGGAGGACTGCCCCCAGAGTGCAGCAAGTGCTGTCACGGAGATTATGGCCTTCGGGGTTACCAAGGGCCCCCGGGGCCTCCAGGCCCTCCTGGCATTCCAGGTAAGGACACACAAGTTTCACTGCAATTTCAGTAAGCAGACTGTGTCAAAAACAGGAGTAAACACAATACGGGTTAATGTATTCCGGGTATGCATAGGAAACGCAAAAACAAAGAACCTGGCAAGGGGGTTGGGTTCTGTAGGTCAGCTCAGGTGGAATGCTGCTCTGCGGACAGAGCCGCTTTCTGGGGATTGAGACCCATCTTAACACCTACGGACTAGTCACCGTCTGCTACTGTTGCAAATACCTGGGGCAATCAACTTACACACCGAAGAGGTTTCTTTTGCTCATGGGTCTGGAAGTTTCTCCCACGGCTGGCTGACTACTTTTGGGCCTGTAGTGAGGCAGTACCTCCTGATGGGGGAGCTGTGGAGGAGCGAAGCCCCTCACCTCGTGCTAGCTGGAAAGTGAAGATCAGAAGAGGCCAGTTTCTCCACAGGACCTTGGTGACCTCTAGCCTCCAACTAGGCCACACCCCTGGGAGTTTACACCACTTCCCCAACAGTACCATACTTGGGACCAAACCTGTAATATATGGGCTGTGGGGAGATATTTAAGACAGAGCAGCCAGAATTTCTGCCATAGTGTACTTTATACAGCACAATATAAGTTTCTTAAACCTTATTAAATAGAGACAGGTAGAGAGGAAAGCTTGCTGGGCTTCCCTCTGCCATCCACTGAGTGTGACTTTGTGTCATTTTAGGTTTAGGCTGGTTTTTCTAAAATTCCACCAATCTGTTCCATGCCTCACTTGGATTCACGGATACGTTTATGCACAACAGCACAGGGAGTGCATTTGAGATCATAAAATTCCTCTACAGCAGTGGTTCTCAACCTTCCTAATGCTGTGACCTTTTAAGACAGTTCCTTATGGTGTGGTGACCCCCAACCATAACATTATTTTTGTAACTACTTCATAACTAATTTTGTTACTGTTATGAATTGTAATGTAAATATCTGAAGTTTCTGATGGTCTTTGGTGACCCCTGTGTAGAGGTCATTTGGTCCTGGAAGGAGTCTTGACCCACAGCTTGAGAACCACTGCTCTAGGTCCATGGTCAGCCTTCTATGTTTTGTTGTTCTGGGTGCTTAGGCTCTGGGGCATTCTGTTAGATTGCTATTATAATGAACTGGATGGACAAAGGGCAGACCTTCCTACCTGTCCCTACCCCTGAAGAGTCTCAAACCTAAGGGTTTTACTGAGTTCCTGTAACAAGACCTCTTCTCAGGGTTTGACAAAAATCTACTTATGTTCTCTAACTTCCCCCCATTGATGTTAATATTTATCAAAATATTAACTTTTGCACTCTTAGATAATTCCTCTTATGAAGCCAAATTTATTTATTCATTTATTTATATTTGGTTTTTAGAGACAAGGTTTCTCTGTGTAACCTTAGCTGTCCCAGAACTCACTCTGGCTTTAGACTTACAGAGATCCACCTGCCTCTGCCTCCCAAGTGCTAGTGTTAAAGGTGTGTGCCACCACTGGCCAGCTATGGAGACAAATTTATAATGAAGAAAAAAAAAAAAAAAAAGGAAAACCCTGCCTTATGTTTAAACCTAATTTGTCCATCAAAGGCAATGATTCACAGGGTCAATGAGGTGAAGCAAAAGATCTTTAGACTCTTCTAAAATCCCTGTTTGACCTCCTCAGAGGTTACAGGGCAAGCTGGCTTTGGTTAAATGTTTCCCATTAGAAAGTACCTTTGTGACTGAACAATTATCTAACAGTCAAAGTTCACTGGCCTGAAAGCAGTACAGGCTTAATCCGGTGCCCTGTCAAAGATAACATACAAAATACAACGCAAAAGGGCCTGAAGGCGATCAGATATAAAAACAAGAGAGAGGTGAGGATCGTCTGAGTGGCAGAATGAACCTCTGAGATTACTACCTGACTCTTGATTTGAAAGTGATGATATGTTATGAGTTCTTCTCCCAGTTGTAAAATTGCTTCAGATCTTTGGAAGAAAACTTGAAGGAGATGGGAAAGTATACAGAATAGCACAAAATCACCTATGTTTCATCCATTCAGGAAAAAATACAAATAATTAAATGTAACTAGAATTAGTCTTTCCTCTGTGGATATTATACATAAATATATAATGAGCCAAACTCAAATAGTGCTATGCCATCCCTATTTGTTTATAAACTTATTCCTAAAGTTGTCACTGATGTTTATTACAACACTGATCATTTAAGATATTTTTATGGTATAAAATTTGATAAAATGCACCATTGCTAGAGTCTAGCCACTCTAGCACTGGTGGATATGTTCTTTTTTAATCTCTACTGGGTTCCGTGATGAAGTGATGATGAGTCTTCTTCACGGTCTCTCATTCATTCCTTACTTTATAGAAAAGCATGCTTTGGAGTCTTGCTCTCTAAAGCTACTTTCAGAGCCCAGTAAAAGAGGATTCATCTGATGCCCTTTGCCTGTGGTCAGGATTGTTTTAAGTGGTCTCCTTTTACAATTGAGTTTGGCTATTTTTGAAGGGAGCAGTCGTGTTTGTCTAAAAGATACATTCTGGTAGAAGTGAATCAGTTTTCTCTTACGATTTCTGATCTTTAAAGGAAACCATGGCAACAATGGGAATAATGGTGCCACTGGCCATGAAGGGGCCAAAGGCGAGAAAGGCGACAAAGGCGACCTGGGGCCTCGAGGGGAGCGGGGTCAACATGGCCCCAAAGGAGAGAAGGGCTACCCAGGGGTGCCGCCAGAACTGCAGGTAAATCACTCTCTACGTGACTTCTAGCCTGTCCTGAACCTTAGGAACCAGGGACCAAAAGCTTTCAGTAAATAAGCCTTTACTCATACTGAGGAAATATCAGTTCCAATTTGCTCATCTGCATGGCAGGGTGTTTGCACTGGGCTTGTGCTGTCAAACAGTATTTACTGAATGTGAAATCTGGTTCTCTCACAGGGCCAAATACACTGGTAAAAATGAACTCATATACTATTTTCCAGATGAGACAATGAGTTAAATAAGAGGGTTTTAACCAATTTGAACACTGAAACTTCTATTTCATAGTTAAAATACAACATTTTATATTTTATACTTACATTTAAATATATAAATGGAATGGCTAAATGTTTACTTATTTTATTTGCTAATTTGCCACTGTATGTAGCTAAATTTCATCTTTACATATTGACATTATTTCTATTAAATCAAATTTTGTAGCTCAATTTTTATTTAAACTTTTCACATCAGACTCTTCTGTCCACTGGGAACATTTTATTTTTGAGTTTGTCAGTATGCTAGATCAGATTATGTTCATCTTACCATGAAAATTTAAAAACCTATTATATGGCCATAACCTACTTATAGTTGTATGTATTCTTTTAACTCATCTTTATAATTCTTGAAACATCTAAAATTTTTAAATATTGAGATTATACCACCCAGAAAAAATTATTAAGTCTAGGTTAGTATTTTATTGTTATTTAAAAATGGATTCACAGGGACTGGAGAGAAGGCTCAACAGTTAAAAACACTGGCTGCTTTTCCAAAGGACCTAGTTTCAATTTCCAGCACCCTCATGGCAGATCACAGCAGTCTGTAATTCCAGTTATAGAGGATTCTACACCCTCATACAGGCAAAACACCAATGCATGTGAATAGAAATAAATTTTAAAAAATGGATTCTCCTAGAAGATATTTATATCAACATAGTACACTAGGTTTTTTTTTTTTTTGTTGTTGTTTGGGTTGTGTCTGGCTAATGTATCTTCCTTAAGGTGCAATTTGTGGTTAAGTATTTGGGAGAAAATTCTGGGACGAGAGAGACTTCGTTAGAATGGGAAAACAAAGCAGTTCTTGTTTGAAAGATCAGAGGAAACTGCTGTTTGTTTGGGCAAATACAGTGATGCTCACTTTTGGCAACATTGCATCGTTCTTCTGGGCTCCTGTTTTTCAAGTATAAAATAAGATGTCCCTAGAACTTATTGTGGGGATTGGGGGTAACTTTTTAAGGAGTGCTGTTTAATAATTTCAGTACAGTGGGATTCATATACCACTACAAATTAACAAGTAGGGTGGGAGGCCATCTAGGCTAAGGTATTTTCTGTGATGGTCTAGAGATATATGAAAACTAGTAACACAGAATGCATAGATGTTCTTTGGTGAACAGGTAATTTAATGAAGAACACCGTGAGCAATCATTAAGTTTCATCTGTTAGCCATCTTGCCTTCCCATGCCAATACAGTCATTTGGGATGCTGCTTTTACATGCTTTATGGAAGACAGACTTCAAATGTTTGTGAAGACAACTGGTCAACACAGAGAACAACTGTTGGTGAGGACCCAGCCCCACTTGATACATCTACAAAAAAACAAACAAACAAACAAAAAAAAAACAAAAAAAACCCCACACCTAAGGTTCAGAGAACATCACAGAAGAGGCAGAAATATTGTTAGAACCGGAGGATCAGGAAGTCTGCTGTAAGATTGTATATCCAGAAAGATACACCTGGGAAACCTCAACCATATGGCTGCCTAAACAATGACAACAGAGACAGACACGGTGACATTGAAGAGATAAAACCTAAGAGATAAAACTCTTAGGCTCCACTTCTAGACAGTGAACTTCAGACAGCTAACCACAGAGAAAAGGAGATTTAGTTTTCTTCAGGGATGAGTTCCCTAATTGGTTATCCAATACTGAGTGTTGAATCCTGAAAACATACACATAAACAGCACTAAAAGGACTCTGTAGCAGGCTATGTTTATGTATTTGTGCAGTTATATATGTAGCAGGTTATGTTTATGTATTTGTGCAGTTATATATGTAGCAGGCTATGTTTATGTATTTGTGCAGTCATATATGTAGCAGGCTATGTTTATGTATTTGTGCAGTTATATATGTAGCAATAATAATTTAAAAAGAAGAATTTGAGAAGGAAAGAAGGGGGCAGAGGAGGAGTTGGGTGGGGAGGATAGAATGAAATGTAATCGTGTTTTAATTTTAAAATTTGCAAATTAAAAAATGAATTAAAAAGGAAGCTTGTGAAGAAGGGAATTTAACATCATTTGTATGTTAAGTTTGTGACTTAACTCCTATTCATTTTCAAGGGCTTGCCACCGATTCTCAAATGTTTTTCAGCAGTGTTGTCAAGTGAGACCATTTCTTGATAGAGTTGTTCTAAAGCTCTTTTTAATTATTCAAATTCTATTTTTAGAACACCAGTAACAAGGGCAGGAGCAGTAGAGGAGAAATAATGATATCTCATTCTCAACTTAAGGGACACAGAAATTTGAGGTTCGAATTTAAGCCTAGACTCAAAATCATGTTTTCAGATAGATTACTCCCCAATCCACAGGATCACGTGGTTGGAGCTGGAGCAGGTTTCTTAGAACAGTTGCTCTCATGGATTGAGTTGAGGCTGTCAACATTTCCTAAACACATGGGATTAGCCATAAACCACAGGTGGGGCTGCTCATGGTAACTGCTTCTCTGCTTCTCTTGAATTTGCTGCTCCAATTTATTTGATATGTATTGTATGCAGAATTATGCTTGGAAAATTTGTTTTGCAAATAGTCAAATTCTGACTTTATTTAACCACCTTTTCTATATTTTGGATAACTGCAAAGTTCTCTGTTGTTTTTCAAAGATGATTCAGACAAGACCCTTTCATTGTAAAAACTAATAAAACATAGCTGTGCAAAATAAAACAACTTCAGCACGAATTACAATAGTATACAGTCAAGTAACTTAACTATATTCTTTTTCTAAAAAAAAAAAAGAGGAACTCAGTGCTACAAGGCCCACAATCACAAAGGATAATACTCACCAGGCTGGCCCCACATTCACAGGTGTGGATTGCTGCGTTAAAATTACAACCATGTGCTATACCATGACTGGCCAATATTCTTAAATATATATGGGCATACGGTATTGTCAGTTTCATGAATGGCATTATTTCATGAACACATCTCTTCATACTAATGAATAGATCTCTATGATGTTAAAATTAATGTATTTTCTCAATATAAAAATGATACATTTTCATATAAAAACTGTACTTGCAATAAAGAAAGAAAAAAATTCACATGAAACTACTAGGCAACAAGCCCCATTAGTGGGAATTTTGTGAATATTCTTTAAATTTTTTTTTAAATTCCATTTATTCATTTGGAGGGGACATACACCTGCCATTGCACATGTGTGGAGGTCAGAGGATGGGATAACTTTTGGGGAGTTGGCTCTCTTTGTACATTATGGGGGTCCTGGGGCCAAACCCAGGCCATTGTGCCTAACAACAACACTTTTATATGCTCAGCCATCTTGCTAGCCACTTTGCATATGCTGAAAGATATTTCTCTCAGTTTGACTACAGAACAACCCCACTTACATAGACACACTTAACAAAATCTGCTCTTAAGTCATAATAAGCTCGTGTTGCCTACTTTTTTATTAGTGCATGAAAAGACACTTTCCCATGGTTAACAAAATTCAGAAGTTGTTCAACTGTCAGTTTCTCTAATCACTTAATATACAAATGTACATCTGATATCTACAGCCTGACAATTTTATCCATTTTTTCCAGTTTTACTTGATAAGAGAAGTTTAATATTTAAAAAAGTATCTCTTAAATACTAGTGGTTTTTTAAATGTATTTAGAGCTGTTAACGCAGGCTAACATCACATAGCATAAAAGACTTTAAATTACTATAATGTATTTACTTCTTTGTCTATTGTCTGGAAGTTATATTCAAGCTTTCCATCACAGATAGTGCTGAAGTGAAATTATGTGTATAAGAATGTTTTTCTTTAAAACAAATTGCCTACAGACTAACCACCAGCTTTCTCCTTAGATTGCATTCATGGCATCTCTAGCAACTCACTTCAGCAATCAGAACAGTGGCATTATCTTCAGCAGTGTTGAGACCAACATTGGGAACTTCTTTGACGTCATGACTGGAAGATTTGGGGCCCCTGTGTCAGGTGAGATGTAAAAGTCAATGAATGAAGCCATTAAAAAGACATAGGAGGGAGAGAAGAAAAGAAGAGGTGGTGGAATGAAAGGGAAAAAGGAAAGAGGAAGAAGAAAGGTAGGAAGGAAGGAAAAAATGAGTGAAAAGAAGAGAGGGACAGAAAGAGGGAAGGAAGAAAGGGAGGTGGGAAGGGAAGGATGAGAATAAAGAAGGAATAGAGGGAGGGAGGACTAGAGAAAGGAAAGCAAACAGCTCATATAGTCTTCTGAATGCCAGGTAAATGAATTAAAACCTGAAAGAATAAAGAAAACTTAAACAGTAACCAAGATTACACAGATTATTAACTTTTATTTGGATGGAACCAAGCAATCCTGAGGTAGCAAAAATACGTCTGATTTTCAAAATCCCAAGAACATAGTCCTCAGAGTTTGACTGTGTGATAACTGTATCCCTTTGTTGCTACATCAAGGAATGCTTTATTTATTTATAATATTAAATTTTGAGTGGAAAACACAACAAATTTTGAAGTTTATGAAAATATATTTAATCTTATTACATAAAAGTTAGCATACTCTCTATTATGAATATAGCCTTTTAAAAAAAAGAAACACTTGTCATATATTTTAAAAATCTTTCCATGTAATGACTTACTTGTTTTCTTACAATTAATGTTTAAAAATGTACCTGGCCATTTGCTTTGGGTTGTTTCCACATTTTATTATTAAAATGCATCTGCTGTCACTACCTTTCATATTCCATTTTACAACTGAGCACACACTGATATATCTGTAGGCTAAAGGACCAAAAATGGAAATCACTGACTCAAATAGAAAATGTCCCTATAAGTTTGATCAGGTCTGCAATATATATTCTCCATATATTCCTCTTATCAGGATAGGGAAACACTTATTTCTCTAGGACATTAGCAAAATCTTTGAAATATCTGGACAGTTGACTGATTAAAAATGAAACTAAACAAACAAAATCATTGTTTTAATCTTTTATTTTTACTTTAAAGGAAAAGAGATACAAAAATATTGCTAAGTTTTCATACTCACTTTAGTCTGTTTCCTCTGATGTTTACATTTAAGGTAACTAAAATCTGATTACCAAAATAAAGAAAGCCACTAGGCACAACACTGTCACTGGTCCCCACTGGTAGCCCTGGTTTGGAAGGTGGCAGAACCTTTAGGAGGTTGGTCCTGGTGAAGGAAGAGAGCCACTGGGGACAGGTCTTGAGCTGTTAGTCTGACTTCACTTCCTTTGTGTTGTGTTCTTCCTAACTACAGAGGCAATGCGGCATCTGCCCCATGCCTCTGATGCCAGCCTGTACCAGCAGTAGTGGACAGTACCCTCCCCTAAGCCGTAAGGCAAAAAAAATCCTCCTCTACTAAGTTACTTCTTGTCAAGTGTTAGTTCAAAGCAATAAGAATATTAATGTAGAAAATTGGTACGGGACAATTGTAGCCATTGCTGTGGTCAGCCTGACCACATGGAAGAGTTTGGCTAGGCCAAACTGCAGGCCAGAAAAGCCTTAGAATGCTCTCAGCCAGGCTGAGTGAGGGTTTCTCGTGGCAGTTTGGAAGGCCAGAAAGCTCACAGGGATAGAGAGTGCACAGGGGAGTTAAAAGGAGTTCTTGATCCAACATGGCCACCCAGGGAAGTATTTTCCCCGGGTCAGCCTCAAAGGCACATAGAGGCTACTACAGCTGTGGTGCACGGTGGGCCAGGCTATATCTTGAGCTGGGAGTAGAAGTTGGCAACATTATTCTCACAGATTTTTGCAAATATTAAAGATGCAAGATTAAAGGGGTTGTGGAGTGTTTTGCAGTCTTGTGCCAAGGGTATAGAGAGTTACTAAGGTCATACGATGTGTGCAAGGCCAGAGCCTTTACCGGGAGGGTGTGAGAGGTGGCTTCATGAAGCTGTGGAAGTGAAGCTCATTGCAATAGAGTCCCTTGAATGTTGGAGATACTGGTCTTTCCACAAAAGTTGGGGTTGTCCAACAAGGAAAGATTCAGGCATGGAGTGGACCTGTCCTAACAGAGAAGCCATGTATGCTTCAGGCAGCAGAGTTGGAAGGGTGGGGCAGCTGAAGCCCTTCAGAGCCAGATTATTCTACCACAGCCTGCAGATCCCAGACAGGGGAGGGAGCTGTAGGGTCTGGTGCTTGCCCTAGTAGGCTTCGGTTTTGCACTCCTTCCTTTTTAGAATGGGAACATTTACTCTATGTCATTGTGCTGGGAGTATGTAATTTGGCTTTGACCTGTTCAGAGACTCAAAATTAAGAGAATACCTTGATTCTCAGAAGATGCTGTTCACTTGTGGTCAGAGTTGGGACTGTTAAAGACATTGGCAACTTTAAAAATTGTAGTCAATGTATTTTGCATGGTGAGACAGCCATGAGCCTGTGGAGGGCTGGGGCAGGGTGTGGAGGGTGAGTGTGAAACGTCTCCTGCAAGGTTGTATTTGAGCACTTGGTCCTCAGATGGAGGCACTGTTTTGCAAGGCTGTGAAACCATTCAGAAATGGGGGCCTTGGTAGAGGAAGTGGGTCACTAAGGCCAGTCCTAGAGGTTTGAGTCTGGCTACGGTCATCCTGTCTGTTCTCTGCTTTCTGGCTGCAGAGGCACTGAGTCACATGACATGCTGGAGATGCCAAGCCATCTCTATTGTGAGAGACTGCATTCCTTTTTAACATATTAGCCAAAAGTAAACTTGAATTTCTTTCTTTCTTTCTAACAACTATTGGGAACATGATAAATATAGTCAGGATTTCCTGATGTCCCCCAGTTTTAGTTCCTTCTGGTATTTGTAATAATGTCATTTGCATTATCAGTATATAGTCACATCATTCACAATGATGAAATCTTTGGCAATATGATCTATCTAACATATAGCAACATCTCCTTTTGGTGCCAGTTATCCATTGGGTAATTCTTGCTGTTCTTTCTACTCTTTATTTAAAAAGTAGGTGATGATGGAATGAACTGGATTCTCCTAGATCAGCTATTTGCAGGAGATTTTTGGTGAAGGGGCCAAGACAATCTTGAACATCTAATATTTCAGTGCCTCTTCTTGCTGCCAGGGGGCTCATTCTTTTCTTCATTTTTCTTTGTATTTATTCTTCTCTAATACAATATATACCAGGCATAGTTTCTCTTCCCTCCTCCACTCCTCTCAGGCCTGTGTCTGCCATCCATCCATTTCCTGCCCCTCCAACATCTACCACTACAGAAATATTTTTGCATTCTCTATATATTTTTTTAAGCAAACTGCCACTTTAGGCCTGACCCAATGACCATCTTTTCAGTACTTCAGAGTGGCCTTTCTCCATCAGGGAGTGTATTTTTCCTGGCATGGTTGAGACCTATTTCCATCTTGTTTCCAAAGCCCTGCCCAGCCTCGTGCTGCTTTGGGCAGCCCCTTTGCATAACCTCTCCAGTGATTTCAAGCTGGTGATCATCTTTCCCAGATGGATTCCAGTGATTTCAAGCTGGTGATCATCTTTCCCAGATCGATAAGACAGAAAGCTGCTATTTGCAGCTACAGCAACACAAAGACCCGAAAACCAGAGCACAAGTGTGTCACCTCCCATTCCCTTGCAGAGAAAGCACCATGTGCATATACTGCAGGCTCATTCCACACTGCTAATTCATTATTTCCCATCTGGTTTCTTAGTCCATTCTTTCTAAATTGTTTCTGCAATCTATCTTTATCAATAGTTTCATTTTTAAAGCAGAGTAATGTATTTTCCTGTTATTTGACTACAAATTTATTTTCTGGAGGCACTGAAAATTGTAGTGTGTGTGTAAAATGAAATCTTCTAAAACGCAAAACATTCAACACGTACAAACTACTTCCTGAAGTCCTTTAACTTTCACGTGTCTTTGCTTTTCATCTATGACCCAATCTCTAGGTACATGAATGGGTGTCACTGATGTTTATCACACATGCATTGGTGACACAGAAGAACAAAGCAGAAGTGTTCTTCTGTGACTTAGCTCAACATCAGAGGAAGCATCATGGCATCCTTAAGGCAGATATCTTCATAGAACGTAAATGGATATTTGAAAAGAAGTAGGAAGGGAACATTGCATCTTTAACTTTCTTTCATAGATATTTTTGTTTTTTTTCTCTTGTATTGCTAGTCGTTCAAAAACTGTAACACAGAAATCAATAAGAATATACTTTTAGCAACAAGGTATTGTGACTGAGTCAAAGGTGGGATATTTTTATTTATACACCATTTTACTGATTTACAATGATTATATGAGAAATTACCTGAACCATTTCTTTAGAATTGTGAAACATTTACTCTGTGCTGCAATATTTCATCGCCTTGGCTAACATTTATGGCACGTAGTTGTCCCTCTTAATTTCATGTTTGACTCATTTTTTTTTCAGTCTTAGTAAGTATAAACAGGAAATACATTAGGAAAGTTAAAAATAATCAAAGCATTTTTAAGGTAAGCAGGTGAAAGAATATTCATATAAACAGGCCATGAAGAAACTACACAGTACACAGAAAATAACAAAACCAGGTGTGAAATCACTTGCCTTTTTTTCTATGCAAAAGTGAATGTGTAACCCTTCCCCTTCCCAGGTGTGTATTTCTTCACCTTCAGCATGATGAAGCATGAGGACGTAGAGGAAGTGTATGTGTACCTTATGCACAATGGCAACACAGTCTTCAGCATGTACAGGTACGTGGTGTCTTCTATCATAGGTCTCATGAATGCTGCCATAACTTGAACAGAGGTGGTCTAAGGACAGGGAAGAGTCGGGGAATTAACAAAGCCTAATGTAGCAGTTGTGTTCTCCAGAAGAATCCCTGTATTTGGCCAGATATTTGCTACCCGTTTGGGAAGAACAGTGATATAAACTTATCAAATGGCTAAGAGACCTCGGATGAATTGCCAGCAGCACCCCCCATACCCACCACACAGATCCTGTCTTTAACTCATTATTCCCCCATCTATTTTTGCTTCTTCTGTTTTCCTACTCCCCCTTTGCCTAAAGCGTGGCAGTATTAGTAGTCTTCACAGCTTCCACTGGCTAATTAGGAAAGTTAGAATAGATTTTCTCTTTATGGTGCATTTACTTTGAAACTTATCACATTGGACCTGGAGCTCCTTGGAGTGAAACGTTTTAGAAAGTGTTACACTACGATCTGTTGCTAGGACATGCAGAGGGGCCAGCACCTCCCTGTAATTAAAAGGATTATAAACTGTCTGTGAAAAAAAAAATTCCCGGTAACTTTTTATCACTTGTCATGATTGCTATGCTATTATTCTAGAGTCTTGCCTCAATAAGAAAGGGAAAGAGATGAGTTAACATAGATAACATTGTTGCTAAAGATCCAGAACATGGTAGCTCAGACATGCCCGAGTTTTATTTTTCTTGAGCAATCCAGGGTAAGGGTTCCAGGATGGGGAAATAGGGTGGCAGGTAGAGCAGAGAAGAACATTGTAAAGTAGTAGGGTGTGAGTTGTTCCTCCTGTTTTGTTGTTTTTATTTTTAGGGATGCTGGCTGATGAAGCAGCTTAGACACCTATAAAACTGACTTCTAAATTCTCATTGGCCATGGTCATTTCCAGAGTCAGAAGGATGAAAGAACAAACTGTGAAAAATTTTATTTGGCATTTTATTCAGAGAATTTAATCACGTTGTTTCCAAGTCACCTAACCAAGCCAAGAAACTAGTAGAGTTCCTGTGCAGGAAGGCGCTCACTACCTCTCTGTGACCAAGTACCTGTGAAGAACCAGCTTTCAGGGAGGGTTTATTTTGTCTAATAGACTGACAAGATTCAGCTCATCACAGCAGGGAAGGCATGGAAGAGTTCCTTGTAGGAGCTGCTTGTGCCATGGTTCCTCACATCTCAGTGGACCAAGAACAGGGAAAGGCAAATAGAATCACTGTTAGAACCTACTTTCTCCAGCTAGGCTCTGCCTTCTAACGGTTCCACAACTCCTCAAAACATTCTACCAGCCGGGGACCAAGTGTTCAAACACACGCGCTTGTGGCAGGCATTTTCTATCAAAACCATAGCAAGGGGAGACAGAATTCTGGTGAACAGCCAAGCCCTCTCCAGGTCCCTGATTCTCACATATCCATACGGCTCATCCTCCTTAGTATTATAGGGCACACTTCTCTGTCTTGGTCTCCAGGGGAGGTGGCCCAAACCAGTTCAAACCTAGAATTAAGAGGTGAACAGTCCCTTCTACACATCAACCCCTCAGCTAGTTTTCTCTCTGACTTCTGATCCTGTCCTTTGGGAAGGTCTTCTTTATCTACTTGTCTCCATGGTCACATCCAAAGGGCAAGTAGAGATCTGTATTAGGGCTCTCTCATGTTCCATTTCCTGCTGGTGCAAACCCGAGAGCCAAGTCAAATATCCCGTCTTTCTAACCCAGGCTGGGTCTTTGACAACAGTTTCCTTAGACACATACAAGGCTTTGCTCTGTTGGATCCCAGTCGGTGACATGTTAGTGAATCATATCCAGTCCACTTCTAGACAGGTTTTCGCCTGTTACTCCCATGACTCTGTTTTGCTATTTGCTATTACTGAAAGACATTTAAAAATAGTAGATTTGGTTAGAAAGGCAATATTTTCTATCTATGAGATGCACAGAGTGTGACTCTAAATGTGTGTTCCTAATGGGAACACATTAGCTCTGTCTCTGCTCTTCCAGGTATAAAAGTACTTGGTTTTTTTTTTTTTTTCCTAGCCTTGTTGGGGCCCTGATTATCTAGGCTCTATTTATCTCAAAAGCATGTTTTTTATTCTCCAAACTCATCTTTTAAAGAAACATCTTCTAAAAGCTGCAAAGGGTATTTACCTCTTTTGAACTCTTTGTCTTAGGTGGTGTGTGTTTACCAGGTCTATGTTACTATGCTTTTTCCAAATGTCTTCTGAGCATAAAATAGTATTGTAGTCACCGTCCTATTGCTGTGAAGAGACACTGCAACCAAAGCAACTTATAAAATAAAACATTTAACTGGGGCCTTGCTTACTATCTCAGAGGCTTGGTCCTCTGAGCTCATGGTGGGGAGCATGGCAGCAGGCGGGCAGGCTTGGCACTGGAGCAGTAACTGAGAGATGCCAACTTGATGCACCAGTTGGCAGGAGTTGGGCAGAATGAGACTGACATGGGCTTTAGAAACGTCAAATCCGTCCCTCATGACACACTTCTGTTGTAATAGAGCTGGCAGGCCTGGCTGGTCTTAGCTGGAGGTCTGACTGGACTTCTGTCTCCAGGTGAAGAGCGCTGAGACCCAGGCAGCCCTTTTCTCCAATAAGCAAACACACCAAGACCTTTTAATATTTCAATGCTTAGGCCTTAGCTGGGCAGACTCTCAACTAGCTCACTCTAGTTAAGTCAACCAACTAGTCCCAACCAGCCATGTGGTTCTCTGTACCTTCTGAGCTTTCTGAGGCAACAGGGACATGTCTTCTGTTTTGTCTCTTCTCAAAAAGAGGGTGCTTCCTCTGTCTCTTCCTAGGGTTCTTTCTTCCTCTCAGGAAGTCCCACCACCCTATTCTGTCTCTCTCCAGGTAATTGGCTGTCAGTGACCTTTATTATCCAATCAGGGAATGCCTCAGAAAGGGCGGTAACCACATCTCAGAGCATCGAAATCAGTTTTTGAAAATCATGCATAAGACCTTTCTCCAACACACCTTCGACAAGGCCATACCTCCCTCCCAATCCTTGTGAAACTTTCTACCAACTGGGGAGTAGGAATTCAAATATATGAACCTATGGAGGCCACTCTCTGTCAAACTACCACACATCAGTCTTCATCTTTCCAGCTCATAATATTTACTTGCATATTGCCTGCTGCCTGGCTCTTAGCAAATGTGATATATTTTTGTTTTGGTTGTTGACAGTACCTTCCTTGAATACCAAATTCCAGACTGGCGAGAAGAAAATAGACTACTGTAATAAAGGCTCTATGGAAAGGTTCAAAGATTATAGAACTTTCCTTCATCCTCATGCAGGGATGTTTGGTAAGATAACCCTGGGTGTATGGTCCCAGTCTGAGCATAAGTGAGAGAGTTGCTTTCTACATAGAATTCCTCAAGAACCTAGATGTTCACAAATTAGCTTTCAAGGCCATTATAGTAACTTTTATTGATATTCTAGAAGCAACGGAAAAGAAAGAAGGCATGTTCTATTGGATGGTTCTAGAAGTGGTTCATACTATTTCCATCTGCATGCTACTTAGAGAAATTAACACATGACTAGACCTAAAGCATAGGAGAAGATATGGACAGTATATGCTTAAGACCTGGGTTTTGCATTGCAAAGGCTAAGTAGTATGTCCTTTTTTTTTTCCCAGCTATGAAACAAAGGGGAAATCAGACACATCCAGCAACCATGCAGTGCTGAAGCTGGCCAAAGGGGATGAAGTCTGGCTGAGAATGGGCAATGGTGCTCTCCATGGGGATCACCAGCGCTTCTCTACCTTTGCAGGCTTTCTGCTCTTTGAGACTAAGTGATGAGAAAGATTGGATAGCTCCAGTTCAGGGGAGACTTGGAGCTGAGCTAGGGGTGTTATGATCTGAGGGATGCTGAAATTGGCATTCTACATGGAGTATTTCTGTTGTATTGGTACACTGCTACACATTCTACTGGGATACCAGTAACGTTGGATGCTTCAGGGGCTCACAAGAATAGACCACAAGGACATCTTCCCAGATGACCTTGAGAAATGCTCAGTATCTTCATCACTCTGCCCTCCATGTCTGAAGGAATTGTTACCTGATGCAGGTTGGAAATAGGCAATCACTTCAAAGAAGGCATTTGCAGAGTTTTGGTGCTCTGTTTAAATGTAGTATCAGCTCTGGAGTCAATCAAGTTTTGAGTTCATTGTTCTTCACAATATTTCAGAGACTAGCCTGATTATGG
Source organism: Lophiomys imhausi (assembly GCA_907164525.1). Classification (NCBI taxonomy): domain Eukaryota; kingdom Metazoa; phylum Chordata; class Mammalia; order Rodentia; family Muridae; genus Lophiomys; species Lophiomys imhausi. Next base: position 1,197,676 of record CAJQZJ010034032.1, read on the forward strand.
CTGGGCTAGGACAAGAATCAGAGCATTTACCTATATAGTAAAGTCTAAACTGGGAAATAGCATTTGGTTTATGGGGTTTCTGTTCTTATATTCATGAATAAATTGTAGGGAAGTTTTGGTCATTTCAGATAACCTTTAAATAGTATAGTTATTTACAAATATTTGGCTCCTCTTTTAAAAAGCAAACATGTAAATTAATATTGGGCTCTAATGGCTTAGACTTTCAGATATAAGT
>CAJQZJ010034032.1:1197920-1211868 GCA_907164525.1 Lophiomys imhausi
GTAGAGCTCTCTTGACTCTGCACAACCAGCTGATGTAAGATTAAGTTGTATAGCCCAGATGTTATCACATTTTTTAAAAATTGGGAATTATCCTAATGTTTATATACACCATGTTATATTGAATGGGCTATAAACTTAATGATATACAGGCAGACTAATGGACGGAAAATACAAGTGTATTCCATTTAAGAGATACATAATAACATACCTTAAATGTTTTCAATAAAAGTGATATTATTTTCTTCATTGTCATACTTGACTAATGTCCACAAAGCATTTTTAATATGCCACAGTGTGTGCCACTATAAGGTGCTTGTTGGTTTTTGCCTAACGTTCCCTACCCCAGAATCTATTTTTTTTAAAAAAAGAGGATTAAATTTGCCAACAAAACACCTTCATAGGATGTGCCATAAGTTGGCACTCACAGATAGTATGACACACACACACATGCACACATACACATACATGCACACACACATACACACAGACACACACATACACATACACACACATGCACACACACAGACACACACATACACATACACACAGATGCACACAAACACACACAGACATACACACACACAGACACACACAGACACATACACACACATGCACACACACAGACACACACATATACACACATACAAATACACACAGATGCACACACACACAGACACACACATACACATACACATACACACACATGCACACACACATACACACACAGACACACACACATACACACACATACACATACACACAGATGCACACACACACAGACACACACATACACATACACACAGATGCACACACACAGACACATACATAACACACATGCACACACACATGCACACATAGACACACACATACACATACACACAGATGCACACACACACAGACATACACACACACAGACACACACACACAGACATACACACACACAGACACACACACACACAGACATACACACACACAGACACACACACACACACACAGTGCTGAGGCTCAAGCCTCCAAGGTCTTGTTCACCTATGCCCATGTTCTTCTACTGAGATACATCCCCAGTATTCAAGTTTGTTACACTGAAGAAAGTATCACCGCACTGTGCTTACCATGGTGTTAAATCATTTTTAAAATGCACCAGTGAGATTCTTATCTGAAAAATATCTTAATTCTCTTTAAAGTAATGAGCCCTAAATTTATTTTGTACAACAATTTGAATTTATGCGTAGGCTTTAAAATCACGATTTCCTTCAATTTATCACCATACAGCTGGAGGCAATGAAAGTCAAGGAGGGCTGTCCTAATAGCTAAATCATCGGCTTCCATGATCTGTCCAACCTTTGACCCTATCCTTGTCACCCACAAACTTGTTTAAACTCTTCATGAAGAGTTTATACTTCATCAAGAGCATATAATACTCTTTTAAAGTGAACCACTATTTGCCTTGATTTGCCTTTTCAGAAAATATTGTTTTGTGACTTAGTGTGTGCTTTTCCCCGCAGAGCTGTGGTGTCACAGGTTAAGGTTCACTGCGATCAAATGCCACAAACGTTTCACAGAAGTGCAAACAGTATATGACTGTTATATAACGACCAAAGAGATTTAACATCTGTAGAGTATCCACTGCCTACTAAATGTCTCGGAGGAAGATTCTGGCGTAGCTTTAGATAAAAGCATAGCAAGAAGAATTGCATAAGCAAATGAGGAAATAAACACACTTTTGTTGATTATGTTTGTTTTTTCAAATGTTCATAGTAAGTGCAATAGTCATAAAATTGAAAGCCGTGTGGTTAATGTAAAGTATTTTCCTGGCAGTGTGAACAGATGATATACAACTCGGAGACACGCAAAGACCAAGGTCACCTGTCCCCACAAATCTCCACTGTGCTGAAGGCACTCCACACCTTCGACCCTGTGAGACATCAGTGGTTAGAGGGTCCCTTTTAAGAACTGGGTATCTGCGAACAGATGGGTTTCATCATACACCCACTATCACGCCAACATTCTCATTTTCATCCTAGCATAGTCCCACATAGATTTGGTTGTGGGAGGATGGAGATTATCTCATTTGCAAACGAGTACCAGTGGGTGAAGAATGCAGATCAAAGAGAGATATGGGAGGTCAGAATAACCTTTACAGTGCTTTTATTCATAATCTAATTACAGTGGTCACTTACCTAAGGTGACGTTGTCTTCTGCAGTTTCAAACATGTGCAGTTAATGGAGGTCTAAGATACTAAATAAGAACCTCAGAAATTCATAGGATTTGAATTGTATGTCATTCTGAGTAGAGCAATGGGATCCTATGCTGTCCTATTCCTTCACCACAAGATATGAACCTTTGCTCCGCATACCCACACTGTATGTGCTGCCAGCCTGTTAATCACTTAATAGCTGTCTTAGTTCTCATATGACATTGCCACATCTGTGTTCAGGTAACACCTGTTTTGCTCAACAATGGTCCCGGACACTAAAGATGTGATGTGGTTAATTTGGACATGCCAGAGAGGAGCCATGAAGTGTTCCCTTTAAGTGAGAAGGTGAAAGCTTTTAAAAAGGAAAGAGAAAACAAAATCTTATGGCTACTAAAATTACAGCAACAAATCTTCTATCTGTGGAACTGTGAGGAAGGAAAAAGTTGGTGCCACTTTTTTCTGTTCTACTTGAAGCTGCGTAAGTTAAGACACAACCCATGCTAAGTGAATAAGCACAATGGGAAAAAATTACATTCATGCATGTATAAATAAAAAAGTTACATAGATACACATGCTATTTACGAAGTGTTTGGAGGATGTGGAGTGAGTATCCACTAACCTAGTGTCTTGGAGGAAGATTTTGATCTATCTTTAGGTAAAATATCAGCAAGGAAAACTTCATAAGCATATATATATAGAAATAAACACACACATACATATTCTTCTAGGATTTGATCTAATGCATTAAGAATATCCTCAGATACTATTTGGATCATTTGAAATAGTGCAAAAAATTAAGGGAGTGCATCATTAATAAAAGTTGAAGTAAAAAAAAAAGAACACCCCTGATTGTGTAAGTCTGTGACCCACCTACTTGTGAGGCTGAGGCAGGAGGATGATCATAAGTTTCATATTGCCTGGGCAACTCAGCAAGATCTTGAATCAAACTAGAAAGTCAAAACAGGGCTGGAGATATATCCCAGGTAATAACATACTTGCCCAGCATATACAGGCTCTAGGTTCAATCCCCATTCACACACACACACACACACACACACACACACACACACACACACACACACACGAGAGAGAGAGAGAGAGAGAGAGAGAGAGAGAGAGAGAGAGAGTGTATTACAATGAGAATGTTAATTCCAAAGGACGTGGCTAGACGCTAAACATCTACCCATTGCAGGATACGGTGCTGCTCGACCATTAATATATCTGCCTTCTCCTACTTCTCAACAGAGGATCATAGGTTAAAAGTAAGAGTAAGAATACTATGAAGAAGGTTGAAACAGCCACAGATGGCAAACGGCCAGATCCTATCCTATATATATATTTATGGATTTATTATTGTTTTACAGTTTTGGTGGTTAAACCCAGCACCTTAAGCATGAACACTTCATGACTAACCTAAACCCTAGACTTTAAATTTTTATTTTTATTTATTTATTTTTTTTTGGTTTTTCGAGACAGGGTTTCTCTGTGTAACAGCCCTGGCTGTCCTGGACTTGCTTTGTAGACCAGGCTGGCCTCGAACTCACAGAGATCCGCCTGCCTCTGCCTCCCAAGTGCTGGGATTAAAGGCGTGCGCCACAACGCCCGGCTTAAATTTTTATTTTTTAAGCATAGTAATAAAACACACCATTTGACATGTTTTCTACATATTTTCCTTTTTTTTTCTTTTCCGAGACAGGGTTTGTCTTTGTAGTCCTGGCTGTCCTGGAACTCACTCTGTAGACCAGGCTGGCCTTGAAATCACAGAGTTCCCCCTGCTGCCTCCTGAGTGCTGGGATGACAGACGTGCGCCACCACTCCTGGCTATATTTTCCTATCTAGATCCAACAGAGTACATTAATTCTGGCCACCTGAAGACACTCTCCACCCACTACTGAGAAAAATGACTTGTAAATGTGTGTGTGTGTGGGGGGGGGGGGGGGATATTTGTGGTTGTTTTGTACTTTTTTTTTAAGGCTGAGAAAAGGAGTTTCTAACTGGAAATTATTGTTGTCCGTAAAACTGACAGCTGACAAACCAAATCGATTTTTAAAGCTCTCTTATTTAACCTGGGATGAACAATACTACTGATATCCCAGACTCTTCTAAATGCTGGGATTATAGGCGTGCACACCGCGGACGTTTTAAGCGGTGCTGGCCTTCATGAACGCTAGGAATGCACTCTATCATTGAACTACACCCTCCAGCTCTTCTTAAAACTAAGGGCACCTAGGAAGAGTTTCAAACTGTTACTGGATGGAAACTGGTTAAGTTTTCAGGGCGGCGAGGGAGACAGCCTGTGGCGTACCAAAAGAAATGCTCTTGCCTCCATACATCCTTCTAAGTAGTAAGGTGCTTAAGTGCCTTTAGTCACTTACTGAGGGGTGGGAGTAGGGACTCGGGTGGCGCAGTGAAAGCGTCCGCAGAGGACCTGCACAACCCGCAGTTCTCAAGTCAAGGACGCAACTCCTGACCTAAGAACTAGATCGAAGTCCGGCAGCTAAATGGACACACAACGCCTGGGACAGGGAGGAAGTGCGCAGGCGCGCAGCCTCCCGGGAGTTGGCCCGGAGGTGGCGCGCAGGCGCGGGAGGGAGGCTGGGGAGCGGGGGCGGTGGGGGGGGGGTACCGGGTACAAGGGACCAGAGACCTCGGTTCGGTCGCCCGGTCACGCTTTCGCGCCGGGACTGGCCATGGTGTTGCGTGACGTCAGGGTCGTGGAGCTGGCGGGCCTGGCCCCGGGGCCGTTCTGCGGGATGGTCCTGGCGGACTTCGGCGCTCAGGTGGTGCGCGTGGACCGGCCGGGCTCGGTGGGCGACGTGAGTCGCCTGGCTCGGGGCAAGCGCTCGCTGGTGCTGGACCTGAAGCGGCCCCGGGGAGCCGCGGTGTTGCGGCGCCTGTGCGCACGCGCGGACGTGTTGCTGGAGCCCTTCCGCAGCGGTGAGCCGAGTCGGGGCTGCACGATCGTCGTTCCCTCCTGCCCTGTTATCCAAGCTTCTCTGACTTTTAACTTGCTTGATTTTATCCCCCCCCCCCTCCTTAAGCACTCTTTTAAATTTGTCTTTATTAATTATTTCTGGGGGCTGGGGGGTTGAGCCGTACGAGACTCTCGGGCAAGAGATAGATAGATTGGAAAACTTCACATAGGAATATAGCCGCTGACCCTTTGATATGTGCTATGTCTATGTTCTAAAGCCATTCATAGACCATGCTTAACCTTTCCCTAAGTGCTGATATCCCCAAACTCCAGCCTCAAGATCACTTCGTTTACTTTGGGCCATGCAAAAGCTTTGTTTTCATGCTCTGTAGACAACGACCAGAGCATTAACAGATTCGCTTGGTGACATACGCCTCCCTCCATTTAGCCGTACGTAGGCATTTGCATCTGTCACAAACCCTGAACCAAGCCTAAAGGCGTTTCCTCCTGTATTAGCTCAGAGTATCCCATCCGTCTGTGTTTTCATCCATCACTAATTCAGCCACACGTGTTCCTTACTGACATTACCTGGTAGATACCAGGAAGCCAGTAAGTTTGACGATGAATGGAATAGGAATGGGTCACCAGGCATATTTATATGTAACTCTTTTAGCCTCACAAGCATATCTGAGGACAGTAATGATAACATTTAGGGTTATATCATAATGTAAAAACGCCCCATTTAAAAATGAGGGTGGGTCAGTGTGGTTAAGTAATTTTTCCAAATGACTCTTAATTCTGACAACTTTCACCAAAATCACAACAAAGAATGTGAGCGTTACTTGCAAGTGTGCACTTTTAGTTTGGCCCTTAGAAGGAATTATCCACGTCTTCAACTTGTGCTCTCTGTAAAAACAAAACAACAAATAAACAGATAAACAAAACCCCCCACAAAACAATTGATTACTTTCCTCTAAAGGTGTCATGGAGAAACTCCAGCTTGGACCAGAGACTCTACTACAGGACAATCCAAAGCTCATCTATGCCAGACTGAGTGGATTTGGCCAGTCAGGAAGTTTCTCCAAAGTTGCTGGCCATGACATCAACTACTTGGCTTTGTCAGGTATGTTGGAAAGGTTTTTCTAGAACACTTACAATTGGCTCCAAAATCAGGAAGTGCAGTTCCATTGATTAACAGGGGTTTTAAGAATATTTATTATTTTTCATTATGTACATTTGTGTGGGTGTATGCATGTGAGTGTGCATGCTTCTAGAGGCCAGAAGAGTGTCCTGGTCACCTGCTGCTGGAGCCACAGGGGGTTGTGAACCCTTCTGTGTGGGTGCTGGGAAGCGAACTAAGGTCCTCTGCAAGAACAGTACACACTGTGAACCACTGAGCCATCTTTCTAGCCCCTAGCCTTGATTAACACGAGTTTTAAAATGTGGAGATGTAAATACATATTGGAGCTGGTAGAGAGAACATGGTTGTTGAAAACTGGTTGATTTGAGCTCCTAGAACCATTCTTAAGCTCATCCCAACTCATTTGAGGGCTAATAATCACTAGTGATGCTTAGAGCTAGGGAACAAATTGGTAGCAATTTTGCTTTCTCTAACACTTAGTATATGAAAACTTTTAGTAAAATATTGAAAATGTTAGTTGGGATGATTTTCTTTTTTTTTAAACTTTCATTTTTATGCTGGGAGGGTTCACTGTATAACCCAGGCTGGCCTAGAAATCTAGCTCTGCCTGCTTCAGTCTACCAAGTGCTGGGTTTACAGGTGTGTACCATCCCACCTGGATTCAAGAAAACATATTAGGGAAGAAAGGTTCAACCAAGTGGAGCCTATCTTGAGGGAAAGCTTTTTTTGTAAGTAGACTAAATGGGTTCATAGTTTGACTAGCATTGTGTACCGTTTTCATTTAGGTTAGTGACTACAAAAATCAGTTGTTCCTCTAGGATGTTCATGTGTTTATTTAAAAGGGTTGTCCGCTTTGTTATCCATGGTGCAGGTGTTCTGTCGAAGCTTGGCAGAAGTGGCGAGAACCCATACCCACCGTTGAATCTCTTGGCTGACTTTGGTGGTGGTGGTCTCATGTGCACGCTGGGCATTGTGCTGGCTCTCTTCGAACGCACACGTTCTGGCCAAGGGCAGGTCATTGATGCCAACATGGTGAGTATTTATTAGGGGTGGGACAGGGATGAAAGGCCTGCCATTTGTGTCTTGGTATGATATATGATTGCCTCAAATCTTTCTGAATAAGATGAGAAATAAATAAGATTTAATATTTGAACTTAAGTCACCTAAGAGGTTTTTCGGTTTTCTTTTTGTTTTGTGTGTGTGTGTGGTTTTTTTTTTTTTTTTTTTTTTTTTTGAGACAGGGTCTTTCTGTGTAGCCCTGGCTGGCCTGGAACTCATGGAGATCCAACTGCTTCCTGAGTGCAGGGATTAAAGATGTGTGCCACAATGTCAGGCAAGAGGTCTTTTTCTTTAAAATAGGCTCTCCCTTTTGTATGCATTAGAATGCCATATGAAGCCACCCATGGAGTCGGCGCTTTAAACCTTATTTGTTTATTTTGTTTGTTTGTTTTGTGTGAGTGTGTTAGAGTGTGTCTCGAGGTCGGAGGACAAGTTGCGAGAGTCACTATCCTCTTCCACCATGCCAGTTCTAGGGAAGTCGGGCCATCAGACATGACAGCAGGCACTCTTATCTGCTAAGCCATCTCGCACGCCATGCTCTAAACTCTTAAAAACTCACCTGATTCCTGGGTTGTATTTCCCCATTTTCCTCCAAGTTATCTTTTGTGATTAAAATAGAACTACCAAGTACTGATCCTTCAAAACTGAGCTTCAGAAGTGATTTTCAGCCAGGGGAGCAGGTTTTTAGATATGCTAAGGAAGGTGGGCCTTCCTGTCCAAACTTCTTGCTGCATTTCTCAGATGCTTCAATTTCATAGGTTTCTCTGTGTTCACTGTTGTTTATGAACACTCACCTTCTTCCTGCTAAGTCCTTTCTCCATGTGATTTCTACCTTCAATCTAGATGAATACATTGTTTCCCCAGTCTTTGGCAGGGATGTGTTTCAAGATTCCCATTGGATGCTTGAAACTGAAGATAATTCTAAAATTTATATTACTATATTTTCCCCAGATATACCTACATGCAAAATTTATGTATTAGACACAGTGAGAGATTAACAACAATACTAAAAGTAGAACAGTATAAAATATGTATTAATGAAGCTTATTAAGCTTATTTATGGACTTTTTAGTTAATATTTTCAGCAGACCATGGTTAATCTAAACTGTAGCAATAGGCCAGGCGGTGGTGGCGCACGCCTTTAATCCCAGCACTTGGGAGGCAGAGGCAGGCGGATCTTTGTGAGTTCGAGGCCAGCCTGGTCTATAAAGTGAGTCCAGGACAGCCAGGGCTACACAGAGAAACCTTGTCTCGAAAAACCAAAAAAACAAAAACAAAAACAAAAAAAACTGTAGCAATATAAAATGAAAGTGCGTTTAAAGGGGGAGGGGACTGTATGTATTATCATGAAGCCTGGACCCTTATCTGAGGTCTCACAGCTCCTCAGTAAGAGCTCAATCCAGGGCTACCACACTCAGGAATGCTGAGAGATCTTTGGAGATCAAACGTAGAATGCAGTTGAGGGAGACAAGACTGGAAGCAGAGGAAACCAGTGGAACTTGCTGAGCAAATAAGGGCGTGTACCAAAGCGGTTAGTGTTAGAGTAGGACTGAGTTGAAGGAATACTAGATAGCAACTTGTTTGAGGACTGCTGCTGGCTTGGCAATGAGGAAAGAAGAAGGAGCTGGGGATGTCTGATTTGTGTGACCTAGAGGATGGTGTTGCTGGCTCCCAGTGGCAGGCTGATGAGAGAAGAGACAGCAGGAAGCAGTGGTGCACAGATTGACAGCTGACTTCTTTCCTCCTTACTCTGGAATTTCCTAGCTCTGTCATCTTGGCGGTTACTTTACAACTGTGCCAAAGCTGAAAAATGAATAATATGTCAACATGTCAGAATGGTTAGGGGATTTAACGAGTTGACCACTGGGTAGTGTGTTAACAGTGCCCTGAATTGACTCAGGAAGGGTTTGTGATTGTGAGTCTCTCTTTCTAGAGTAAAAAGAATTTAGTTTTGTTCAAGTTTGGAGTAGCTTTTCAGTATCCTGGGGAATACTTAAGTGCTGACCAGTAACAGATTTTGCAGTCATTTAAGAATAAACTGGGAGCCAGGTGAGTCTCTAGTCCCCTGGGGAGGAGATCAGATCGGATGCTAATGTGTAGACAGTGAGTAGGCAGAAGAAAAAAGGCAAGGGTGGAAGGAAACCAAAATAAAAAATGTGTCAAGAGAAGATGTAATTGGCCAGAGGGTCAAAGGCCGGTGGAGAGCTCAGGTTTTAAAGACTGAACAATGTAAATTGGATTGGGTCACTGGGTCACTTTACAAAGTCCTCCCACTGGACCTCATTGCCTTGAAGCCTTGGTTGGCTATTTCTTTCTCCTCACAGGTGAATCATGCCCAGTCCTGTGTCATCCTGTTTCTTATGATTCTGTCATGGGGCACAACTCACCTTGTTCTTTTGGTCCCTCTCTGTAGTGTATTTTGGGAAGTGCAGTGTGGGGTTTCCCGTTTGCCCCTGACCTTGATTGCACAGCCTCAGCATGCGACACCAAGTGCAGCACGAAGTTCGCCCGGTATCACTAAGTGCAGGGCTCTCAGGCTCCCATGCGGCTACCTTCCCGTGAGCACACAGCCTAAGGGAGACAGGCTCATTCACATTAGTTGTGGAAAGTCTGAAGGCTCCAGAGAGTAACCGAATAGCAAAGCGGCTAAAAGATTGGGAAGGAGTACTGGAGCACAGTTTGGCCCAAAGCCAGGCCTTTTAGTAGCTCTTCTCTACTGCCCCCAGTGGATACAGTGTATGCCATCCAAAAGGGACCAGGTAAGGACAAACATGTGGCCTTGGGAGTTGGAAGGGTCATAGTTAGCTACATGTGATTGATTGTTTATAGTTAGATATAAATAGAAGGTGATTGTGTTTGTCATCAGAATGTACCTAATTATATTTACCTAATTATTAGACAATAGTGAAGTGTGAGTGTATGTGAAAGTATAAACGTTCCTTGCAGTTCATACTTACATTAGGGGATAATCACCTTGGCTAATGGCTCAAGTCAGTGGCTTCAGTAAAACCTCATTTATCACTCCCTAAGCCCAGTGAGCCCCTGAAGACACTGACCAAGGCAAAGCAGGGGTCTTTTTCTGACAGGCCAGCACCTTCTTGTTGCTTAGCAACAGAACCCTTGGCCATGACAGGCCTGGAATGAGATGGGGTCTGCTGTCTCACAGTGCTCTCCCTTAAAAACTGTGGGCTTAGGAAAACTGAGGGAAAGGTGCATTTTGTTGTGCACTCCCGTAGGGAGTGCCCCTGCTCTTGCTGTTGTGAATTGCATGCAGGCTGTTGGCTTGCCGCATGACAGACAGAGGTGGGAAGTCCAGGCTGCCCTTTCCCTGTGAGATGACAGTTGCTATCAGGGGCTCTTTTTTCCTGTGGTCTCCTGTGATGCTACCTGTGTCTCATTTATGATGAAGCACAGCAGAAACACTTTGTTACAAAGTTGGTTCAATCCAGAATCTAAAAACTTCTCACACTCTTCTGCCTGAATATGAAAGTCAGCTAATCAGTATTCTGAACTTCCCAAGAGAACTAGCACTGGCACCGAATGGTAACCCAGCTTGCTTACTGGTTGCTCCATTGACTGGCAGGGTGAGGCCTGAGGAGAAAGCAGCAGGCACTTTTTTTTTGTAGTAGGCACTAACTTGTTGGATTTTGAATGAGCAAGTCCAAACTAAGGCCTGTATAGAATAGTTGCTTCCCTTCATAGTATTTTAAGAACAAGGTCAAATTTGTGCAGGAGTGGAGGGAAAAACATTAAGGTTTATTAATCAGTGTGAATGAATCTTTGATTTGTCAGGATTAAAACATTAAAAGACAAAGTTTACTTAAAGCAGTGACATACTTATGTGCATGTGTATATCTATGTGTGAATCATTATATATCCTCATGCAAATATGAGAATGCTAACTCAACAAGAGCATCGCTTGTGGCCAGTTACATGAGCATAGTTCGTCAGGCTCCATGTGCCCATCGTTAAGCTGTACTATGACTATATTTGGCATTGACAGATGTCATCACCATAAATTCATGTGCATTTGGGATTTTTGAGCTGAAAGAGAAGACTGGGGCTGCATCCCAAAAGTTTTGCATTTGCTTCACAGCCAGCAGCTGAGAAATGCCTTGCTCACTGTTAGAATGGAACTCTCTGTGGGTAACCTTCTTCCTGTGAGGTTCTTCCTGGAACATTGACGTCATTAGCACTATAAAACTTTTAGAATGTATGACCAGATAGCACAGGTAATCCCAGCTGCTCAGGAGCCGAGGCAGGTGGATAGCAGCTGTAAGGTCTGTCTGAGTTACAGAGTGCATTCCTGTCAGCCTGAGCAGCTTAGACCTTGGGTTAGACCTTGCTCAAAGTTAAAAGCAAAGAGGCCTGAGGGTGTAGCTTAGTGACAGAGTTATTGCTGAGCATGCTCAAGGCCCTGGGTCCATTCTCCAGAACTGCCCCCAAACCCCAAACCCCAGCAACAAAGAAGCAAAACCTTTAGGCATGGGGAATTTTCTACATTAGGTAGCCCAGTGCCTCTTGGATTCAAGTTTGAGCCCTGTGATAACAACACCTGGGCAATAGAATCCATTCTATTACTTAGGGAGTTGGTGGGACGGTAGTAGTCCCAACTGATTTGTTTGGACTTAGAAAACTTTATCACCCACATGGTTATGTTTATTTTTCTACCTCCCAGTGATCATTAAGGAAACAGGATTGGAGTAATATAATAGTAGTCATAGTAGTAGTGGTGGCAATAAGCTAAGTTTATAAGTTCCCCTTACAATGCACATGCTTTGTGTGTTTCTGTTCATGTGTTCACAAGAAATCAAATGTGGAGATATTCAGAGTCAAGTTTTAACATATGTGAAATTGGAGAGATAGGGCTGGGAAGATGGCTCAGTTGGCAACATGCTTGGTGTCCAAGTGTGAGGTCTTGAGTTCAGACTCCCAGCACCCACATAAAGAGCCGGGTGAGACAGCATTGCCTGAGACCCCAGCCCTAGGGAGGCAGACATAGGAGATCCCAGTCTAGGTTGGTGAGAGTTCCAGGTTCAGTAGGAGACTCTGTCAGAAAGCTGTTGAGGAAGACCCCTGACATTGACCTCTGACCTCTGTGTACTCACCCACAAACAGAAGTAGAGAGAATAATTCAGTGAGTGTCCATGCACCATTACCTAAGTTCAAAAATCATCAACATCTGCCAGTATTTGAAAGGAAGACAAATGTAGTTCCTTTAAGTTGTAAAACACTTCATTAATTCAGGAGTGTGCCCATGGCATTCTTCCATAAACCTTCTCTACCTCAACTTGCAGAAATATCAAAGAAATAGTGTGGTTATAGATAATCATCATGGACTGTAAAGGAGGCAGTTACATAAATATTACCACCCCAATCCCTCCTTTATTCTTACTTAAGCACATACATCCATAAAGTGTCCTGCTTCTTTAAAGGTGGAAGGAACAGCATACTTAAGTTCTTTCCTGTGGAAAACTCAGCACATTGGCCTGTGGGATCAGCCTCGAGGACAAAACCTGCTAGATGGCGGGTCACCTTTCTACACCACCTACAAGACTGCAGATGGGGAGTTCATGGCTGTTGGCGCAATAGAACCCCAGTTCTATAAGCTGCTGATCAAAGGTAAGTACCGAGCTCTGTGTCTCCTGTTCCCCCTTTACTGTCAGCTCTTTAATCTTGATTTTGAGGTCTTTTGAATTCTGTGATGTCTTTTTTTATACATCTAACTTTCTAGTTAATGTGACTGTAGCTATCAACATATCATAGGGCATTTGATCTGTCTTTTAAATTGACAGATAATTATGCTACCCTATGAAGTAACTCAGAACTTAAGAAACATTAGCAATCCGTTTAGTGGGAAAGTTGGTTCTTCAGTTCCACATGAGACTGGATGGATGTCTAACATTTCGTGATCTCCCTAAAAGTGGTGTGCTGTTTCTCCTGGCTCCTTTTCCCTGATCGGAGTCTCTTAGGGTACAAAGACGTAGTAAAGTCGCCTGAGTGCAGAGAAACTTTGGTGAGTGAGATACAATGTCACTGTCACTTGGTACCGTGGAAGTTTACCTTTCTCATGAATTCTTGTCTTCATGGCACACTGCCATACATTAGAGGGAATTTTGGGATTGCTTCTTTTCTTGGGACATAATTGGACTGGAGTTATTTCGTTATGTGAAATGGTCCAGTTTAAAGTTTGCACTGCAGTTAATTATGTGGTTTTAGATATGCTCTGTAGTAAAGCTGGCCATGGTGGTCCATGCCCATAATCCCAGAACTCAGGAAATAGAGACCGAAGGATCTTCATGGGAAGGCAAAAAAAAAAAAAAAAAAATCCCAAGCTAGACTTGGCTACATAATAATGGCATGTGGAGGCTACAGGTTCATGTTCAGCATCATCTTCACTTGCTGTCCACCTTATTTTGTAGATATTTTTCATTACTTAGAAGTTGTTTTACTATTAAAACATTTTTTACAGTGTATTTTGATCATATTCTTTTCCCTTTCTCAAGTTCTCCCAGTTCCTTCCCACCTCCCTTCCCAAGCAACTTTATGATCATTTTGTCTCAAAAACAAGCAAAACTAAACAAAAACCAGAAGAAGAAGAAGAAGAAGAAGAAGAAGAAGAAGAAGAAGAAGAAG
>CAJQZJ010034032.1:1211878-1240788 GCA_907164525.1 Lophiomys imhausi
AAGAAGAAGAAGAAGAAGAAGAAGAAGAAGAAGAAGAAGAAGAAGAAACAAAAACATTGCTACTCCCGTGGGCACATGCCTTGCACCTTGCTTGAGACAAGGTCTCCCTTGTTTGATGCTGCATATTACAGGCTGGCTGGCCCATGAGCTCTTAGGGATTCTCTGGTCTCAGTCTTACTGGTGCAGCTCCGGAGTTACCGATGCACACTGCCACCCCTGGCAGTTCAAGGTTGGAATCAGGCCGTCCTGCTTCGGTGGCAGCACTTTGTCTACTGAGCCGTCTCTCCGACCCGTAGCTGAGCTACTGATAGGGTTCTTTTGAGTGTGCACCCTGACCTGGGGACATCCCCATCTTAGCAGGACCAAGCTTCCCGACCATCTACATGGGATGCTTGCCTCCCTTCTTTACATCTATGATCTCAGTGATGCTCTGTGGTTTGAATTCCTTCCTTAACGAGTAGTCTTTTACATGTGTGGAAGGGTTTTTCATCAAAATTTGTAACTTTTGAAATATTTCTTCAATAACTTTCTTATGACCTTTCTCTGCTATCTTTTTATAACTCTCTTAATGCATTTGTAAACATATTTGATAGTGTTCTTACAAGTCTGTGAGTCTCTTTTTATTTTTCTTTGTTAATGTGGCATTCTGTCCCTCAGACTAGATAATGGAGCTCTCTGCAGGTTTGTTTGTTTATAATGATTTTCCTCAACCAATTCTGTGTTCATTGCTATGCGCAACCACTGAAATCGGTCCACTGAGTTCGCTTAGAGCTCAGCTAATGACTGGACAAAGACATTCTTTAATGCCTTGATCCAGCAAATCTTCCATCCTTTCATGAGACGCTTTATGCCTTCTCACTGTTCAGATCCTCCAAGATAAGCGATAGGGCTCTTGTAGATGTCTTTTTAGATATGTGTGCACTCTTAGATGTGTGCATGTTTGTACTATATAGCCTTCAGAAGTCTTGGGAGTGTGTTAGCACCATTAAGGTCCTCTGGAGTTTTAAAAAATTCCTTTAAAATCTTACCATTGTATTTGTAGCCACTCACATTGTAAAATCCTCTCTTATGAGAGAGGAAGGGTGACATTTATATCAATCTCCTGTAAAGTTGCCCAGTGGCTACACAGCTGCTCCTCCACTTGGGACAGTGTTATATCCAGATAAAGTTTTGAGCAGTTGAAAATGAGAATTTTCAATTACTCACTGAGAATGTGTGTAATACATCTGCTGACCAGCATAGCTCAGTATGCTCCAAACATTTATATCAGACTAGAGTTGGGAAATCCTCTAACCTATAGCTTTTATTTTCATTATAACAAGTTGTTGAATATTCCATATGACTTATTGAACACTGATAATGAGAAATAATACTTATTTGATGAACTTTCACACCAATGTGAGGCCTAAAAATCATTACCTAGACATTGGCTACCTTAAAGGACCTCTGAGCTCTTAATTTGCCAAGATAAAGAGAAAGGAATATTACTTACAAAGCTGCTGTCCTGAGCTTCATCACCTATCCCGAGGCTTCATTCTTGACAATGGTGTTAGTCAGGTATAAGATTGAAACTTTTATTTTTAAAGTGTTTGGGAGTATGATATAAAGTATGAGGTTATTTTAATTTATCTAGACAGATAATGGCATTCTGAGGAAATTTCTTGTTGAAAACCTTAGGAAATAAATTAGTTTCTGGAAACTAGATCACTGAAAAGAGACTCCATCTCCTGAAATGTTAGTGGAAGCTCCTGACAGTGCCAGGTGTGTTTGGAGCAGTGTCTCTGTTGCTGTCCCAGACCCAGCTATTTGGCTACAAACTGGTTAATTTTTTTCTTGCCACTCATTTAAGAAACCCTGAAATAGGTTGTCATAGTGGACTCCTCATGAATTATAGTTACCCCTCTCAAAGCATAATAACTTAAGCCATTATATTTCCCTTCAGGCCTTGGACTCAAGTCTGATGAACTCCCCACTCAGATGAGCATGGCCGATTGGCCAGAAATGAAGAAGAAATTTGCAGATGTGTTTGCAAAGAAGACCAAGGCAGAATGGTGCCAGATCTTTGACGGGACAGATGCGTGTGTGACCCCAGTGCTGACGTTTGAGGAGGCTCTCCACCACAGTCACAGCAGGGAACGGGCCTCGTTCATCACGGACAAGGAGCAGCATGCAAGCCCCCTGCCAGCACCTAAGCTGTCTAGAACCCCAGCCATCCCTTCTGCCAAAAGGGACTCTTCAGTAGGAGAGCACACTGAAGAGGTGCTTAAAGAATTTGGGTTCAGTCAGGAAGAGATTAATCAGCTGCACTCAGATAGAATCATTGAAAGTAATAAGCCAAAAGCCAACCTCTGACTCAGGCTCACAGCTCAAGTAAATCCGTATGCTGCGTTTACACTGGAGAATGACACCCACAATTGTATGTATGGAAATGTGGATGCACAGTGATGAAGTGATCCAAGTATTCCAATCAAGACAGAACTAAAGACTGATTACAGAGTAATGATTGCATTTTGAAACTGCTTATCAGAGCCTCTGATTGAGGAATATTGTCGTGTGTGTACTGATATTAACTTGTGGCAGTTTTCTGCCTTTCAGTTCACTTGATAGAATGTATTCATTGATATTGAAACCCTTTTATAAATACAGCTATGATATATTTTAAATGAACTAATATAATTTTAATAATTAAAGCTTTTTTTCCCTCTCCTGGAAGTGAACAGTGTTCTTAAGTTGTAAAACCTTTCTAGAAAGCCTTTTAAATGCCATTTAAATAACATTTTCTGATACACTGAAATATTAGGGCACTACTGTTAACAAAAATGCATACCCTTTTGAAAAATCAAACCCTTTCATTCACTCCTCGTTTTTGAACCCAGAGGGTATCAATTGGTCTTGAAGTTCTCTTTATAAAACCCTGCTTCATATCATGTGCCGGGTGCTGGGCTGTGTGTGGTTTTTTCTTCATGGTTTTTTCTCCATCACCTGACAGCAAGTCATTTCCTCAGTTAACTGTCCAGTATCCAGTGCAAGTCTGCTAAGCTTCTCTCACCAGTGTTGGCCTCGGTCCTGATCATGTCTCCATCTTCCCCAGAAGTCCTGCCTTTCCTCTCGAAAATCACAATGAAAAGCAACTTTTAATTCAGCAACCCGAGCATACCCAGTGCTGCACATCAATAGAGCTGTGACTGACAGCTGGGATGGACCCAGGTGCAAAGTGAGCTTCTCATCTTTGGAAATCTCTATTACAGCTTCAGAGATGCTAATGGCTTTGTCAGCCTTGGTTTCAGGTCAGAGGATCATGGTTTTCCCTGCCCACTGCTGGAGTTTACATTTCCATAGCAACCTAGTCCCCATCACTTAATAGCTTCCCACCAACTCCTTTGAAATGCTCTTTTTCTTTTAAAAAATGTATTTATTCTTTGAAATTTTCATTTACATATATAATGTGTCTTGATCATGTCTGCCCCAACACATCTCCCTCCCAATAGGTAACTACTGTTTCTCTATTTGTCTTCACATTTGATACCATTACTTTGAGTTTTTCTGTCATGTTACCTTTCTGGTATTTTTTTTTTTTGATTCAAGGCCACCCTTTTTAGTCCTGCAAAATTTTGTAGTACAGTTTTCTACTATAGTATAAAACATAATCTGAACAACAACAGTAAATAAAGATAAAACTACTTAGATCACCAGTCCCATCCTCAACTCCTGCTCTGTAACTCTTTATATTGACCACCTGAAATGGTGTAGTTATGGTATCTCCTGCTTCTATTCCCCCCATGTACTACGTCGTTCTCCAGAATTGACAATACACCTTTTGCTCCTGCCACTTGGTTCACTAACTCATGTTTGCTCAAATGCTGCCTTCTTTGTCAGACTTCTTTCCCTCCTCAACCCTAGGATGGTTTTCTACAGTGAATTATGAACTGTGATGTCAAAAGGTCACGTGTTCAAATTTCACTCTCCCATAAGATGTCTAGTTCAATATGTTGGTATGTCTGACATAATGTAAAAGCTCAAACATTGTTCACCCTTTCTCTTAGGACGCTTGCTGTCTTCCCATCATATTCTGTTTCTATATCCAAGGATAGGGATTGCTTTTTATTATGGTTTATAAATTCTTCACTAAGTTTGAGCTTCTGGGGTAATGGCTCTAATATTTATATCCAATTCAAAAACACTTATGGAGTTTGCCAACACAGAATCTGGGCCCTGCTCCCAGACAAAAAGTTGATTACAGGGTGATACCTGCACATTTGCATTTTTATAAAGCATCCAAATGGTTATATATAACTTACAATTCAAAGATGTCACCTGGCTTAGTTTCTGTTGCTTTTGTTTACTCTTGTGGCTGCAATACTTGAGGTATTCTCCAGGAAGATTTACTTTTGCCAAGTTTTAGAGGTATCAGGGCACCAAGCCAAGGACTGAGGCATGCAGGATGCAGAAGAAGCATCAATAGGGAAGGAGCCCTGGCATGAAATACCAATATGGTGCCTCCATCCCAGTGACTCAGCAATCCTCCAACCAGGCTCTATTCCCACAGCTCCACTGCCTCCCAAGAGGCTATCTTTATTATAAATCCACCAGTGGGTTAAACCATTCAGGTGAGAGCCTTCGAGATCTGATCCCATACAGAAATGTCCTCATCAAGACACCCAGAGAAGTGCTTCACTAATCTAGGTACTTATAAACCCAATCCTGTTGGCAATCAAGATTAACAGTCACTGGACTGGAGAGATGGCTCAGAGGTCAAGAGTACTGGCTGCTCTTCCAGAGGAGCCGGCACCTACATGGCAGCTCACAATTGTCTGTATTTCCAGGTTGAGGGGATCCACCACCCTCTTCTGGCTTCCAGTCACACATGTGGTGTACAGACATACATGCAGGAAAAAAATGCCTATAAACAAAGAGACAGATGAACCATCATAAATGGCGTTGTTCTAAGATATATGGACCAAGCAAGTCTTTTTTTAATTTATTTTTTATTTTTCATCATTACTGTTACTGTTACAGTATGTTCTCAGAAAAGTATCTGTTTGGTGGATTCATTAGGGAAAAATAACTACAAATTGATTAAAATCAGATGAGCTAACTTAGATGTTAATTTCTATGTTTAGGTTCTTACACAAAGTATAAGAAAAATTATTTTGGTAGGTTGTAAATTTAAAGAATAAATATATAAGTAAAGTTAGTAGTGTATTAATGATATGTGCCTGCCTTTTTTCTGGAGATCTGGGACTGTGTAGAAAATTCCACACTTCCTCTTTGTTTTTATAAAGTTATCTTTGTGAAGAACTGAAGAATGGAGAAAGGACGAGATTTGAGAAGGATGGAAAAAGAAGCAGGCAATTGAAGATAGGAAAATCGAAGGAAAGAGGAATTATATTCTTGAATACTTCATTCAATATATATTTTCACTCCATTGATGATGCCGTATGGGAAATGTAAAGCCACATCACATGAAACAGGTGACTGGCACACGTAGACTAATTTATCTGTGTCCATATCCTCCTGGATACAGCTCAGGCTTCAGTGACAATGGTGTTGCATTTTATCATTTACAAAATTCTTCTGCTGCATAAATGAGGACGCTTTCAGTTTCAAGAAACACTATTTTTTAAAAAGTGGATATGCTTTGGCTTACAACTCCGAGTCCAGAGGGATAAAGAGTTTTAGGGTTGGCTGCGTAGACTTCCTCTGGCCCCATTTCCCAGCAATTTTCCATTCTCTGAGCTTTCCAGCCTCTATGCATAGATCTCCTTAGGCTGGTACTAAGTTTCTGGATCTACACATGGTGACATCCTTGAAGAGAATGGATGTTGGGTAGGCAGACAGTAAAGGCAGTCACATATCATATGTCAGTTGCTCTTCCACAGGTCCAAGAGAGACAGTAGAGAAGTTTTCCTCATTTTGCAGGTGACAAAAACAGATGCAAACAGGAATCTCAAAAGGCCTAGAGACACTTGAAGAAATGCTCAGCATCCTTAATCATCAGAGAAATGCAACTCAAGACAACTCTGAGATTCCATCTCACATCTGTCATAATGGCTAAGATCAAAAACTCAAATGACAGCACATGCTGTACAGGCTGTGGAGAAAGGGGAACACTCTTCCATTGCTGGTGGGAGTGCAAATTTGTACAACCACTATGGAGATCAGTCTGGCGATATCTTAGAAAACTTGGAATAGCTCTACCTCAAGACCCAGCCATTCCACTCCTGGGTATACATCCAAATGTTTATCAACAAACCACAAGGACATCTCCTCAACTATATTCATAGCAGCTTTATTTGTAATAGCTAGAAACTGGAAATGTCCCTCAACTGATGAACGGATAAAAATAACTGTGGTACATTTACACAATGGAATACTACTCAGCTATCAGAAACAAGGAAATCATGCAATTTGCTGCCAAATGGATGGATCTAGAAAAGCTCATTCTGAGTAAGTTAACCCAGACCCAGAAAGATGCACATGGAATCTATTCACTTATAACTGGATTTTAGCTATATAGTACAGGATAACTATACTACAATCAACAGACTGAAAGGATCAGGAACATACACTTTGTTACTTGTTAGTGGGACACTTTGCCCTAGTGGAACTGCCATGTAGGCCCCCAGTGCAAGAGGAAGCTCTTCAGCCTCATATGACTGCTGAACTGAGGGGGTCTGATATGTAGGGGCACCCCACACCAGAGGAATAGGATAGGTGGAAGAAAGGGGAAAAGGTGGGAGGGTGGGCCTGGGAGGGGTGGAGGAAGGGGACTGTGATGGAGATGTAACTTGAAGTAATGAATAAGCATTGAAAAAAGGATTGAAGGTTATAAATTTGAATAAGTAAATGTAAAATGATTAAAAAAACAAAAACAAAAACAGATGCAAAAGGTCATTAGCCTTCTCTTCTTAGTTCACTTCTTTTTTTTTTTTTTTAAAGATTATTTATTTATTGTGTATACATTGTTCTGCCTGCATGTACGCATTCACTCCAGAAGAGGGCACCAGATCTCATTGTAGATGGTTGTGAGCCACCATGTGGTTGCTGGGAATTGAACTCAGGACCTTTGGAAGAACAGCCAGTGTTCTTAACCTCTGAGCCATCTCTCCAGCCCCTTAGTTCACTTCTTAATGTTCCAGAAATACTTGTAGTACCCCTTGGGAAAAAGCAAACAAACCTTAGTCATCAAGCTCTAAATAAGTAAGCCCAAGAAACTTATGTGTCATACATACCCTAAGTACCTAAGAACTCATTAGACTAGGCATCGTTTCCTTCAGCTTCTGATCTTTTGTTCCTTGTTGATTTTCTACCAAACATGCTTTTTTTTTTCCCCCACAGTCACTGTTGGAAACCTGGAAACCCAGCTTCACCAAAATGAAATTTAAGGGATTTTAGTGCAATCTTACCTTGAAAGTTTGAACTACCTCAAATTTGCTGCCAGAATGTCAAGTTTTACTCTTGATTTCAAAATTTAAATATTCTGAGATATACCAGTGAGTTCTGTGTAATATTTGAATGCCCTGACACACAGCTTGGGAGCATCAAATTTAGATCTGCCTAGGGAAGTGTAAAGAACAGTCACACCAAGAATTTAAACTTTAATATTCTGACTCCATGCCTCGTTCTTGAACCATTTTAAAAGGCATTTCTTCTGAGAGATTTTCCCTGCCAATGATTTTTTTATTAGGTTCCAATAAGAAAAATGGGATCTACTTGAAGTCTTTAAAACAGAGTAAATTTAATTAGCAGATTACATTGATGATAAAGAGCAGATATACTGAGGCCATCCAAATATGAGCAGAGTTAAGGAGCCAGGATAACCTAGGGCTGCAGGAACAATAGCTAAGGGGAGTTAAGGAGATCCAGCAGTCCAGTGTGGCTGGTAGAAGGTAGGTTCACGGTGGACATGCAGTCAATGCCAAAAATATCTCTGGATGAAGAAAATTGAGACATAACTACTTTTCCCTTCCAGCCCTGGATTTTCCTGTTGGTCAAATATACCTACAAACCGGAGAGCAAGGGAGCCTGGGAAATGTAGTTCCATAAGAGCCAAGCAAAGTAGGCGGTGACTGGTACAAAACACACTGTATATACTCCACTCGTTCAATTTGTATTTATTAGCAAGTATTGGGGGAGGGGGGACCTAAGAGGTGCCAGGCTAGAAGCTGGGGATGCCATAATGGGCAACATCGATCTGATCTATGTCCTGAAGATCAAGGCTAGTAATTAAAAAAGGATATAAAAAACAGCACTTCATTTGAAAAAGTACTAAGTGCAATGAGAGAAAAAGCTCAGGAAGTTATGTGACAGCTAATGATTTGGGTGAAGGGTGGGATCCCCTACTGTTTTAAGTCTAATAACTTGCTTTCTAAACTCTATGTAGAAAATGTGAATTCAGAAAAAGGGAATATCCAGATGTATAGAAAGAAGTTTATAGAAATTATTAGATTATTTACATTGTTCTTTAGTCCCTGTATAAGGAGATTTATGATTTTAAAACTATGAAAGGGACTTGCGTGCAGTTATATCTGTTAGAGAGAGAAAGAGAGAGAGAGACAGACAGACACAGAGAGAGAGTGTGGAGGAAGATCTTTAGAAAAACGCTAGCATTCTAAGGAGCCAGAGGGCTCACAACAGCTAATCTTTGTCATGCTTCCAAGTGCCAACACCCCCTTTGCTTCTCATCATAACTTGTGATCTCGGAGGCATGAAAGAATTTTAGCCCCTCCTCCAGCCTCCCCATCACTGCTGGTTGCTCAGACAGGCTCCATGTCAGACCCAGTTTGGACAGCAAACCTGACGACCACGCAGGAAGGTTATTCTCTCTGTGGTCATGAGTGGCAGCAATGGGCAGACTGACATACGTACCTATCAGTCCTTAGCTGAGGATTGCCCCTTTGGCTCCGTGGAGCAGCCCAAGAGATCCAGGGGGAGACTCGTGATGCATAGCATGGCCATGTTTGGCCGAGAGTTTTGCTATGCAGTGGAGGCAGCTTACGTGACTCCCGTTCTGCTCAGCGTGGGCCTGCCTAAGAGTCTGTACAGCATGGTGTGGCTCCTTAGCCCCATCTTGGGATTCCTGCTACAGCCTGTGGTGGGATCAGTCAGTGATCACTGCAGGGCCAGGTGGGGCCGCCGGAGACCCTACATCCTGACGCTGGGCATCATGATGCTCTTGGGAATGGCGCTGTACCTCAATGGAGATGCTGTTGTGTCAGGTAAGAGAACTGCACAGACCTAATAGTTAGCTGTTGGGGTAAAATGTCATCAGTATTTTTTAATGCCCAATAGAAACTGGCTAGAACTAAAGATCTCTCCTAGCATGCAGAAAACTTCCTTCCACCTCCTCATCTGTGGTTGAGGAGCCTTTTCTTCTAGAGACATCGTGATGTTGTCTTTTATTATTGTAAGGTTTTTAAATGGGATTGAACTTTTATTAAAATTATTTTCACTTATTCGTCAGTTGAAGGATTTTTGAGCCCATTGTGCCTCATGGAATAGTTTGTCAGCTTGTCCAGCCATAAGCATTTCTAACAAACCACCTGCTGTGTACAAATAAGAGTTAATTCTGGGTGTTCAACATTTTAATCGATACAGGGCACAGGCCTGTCGGCTCTCAGGCCATTTTTACATTGTGAATTCTGGACAACAAATTTGGTGTTAAAACAGTATTTCTAGCTGCAACTACTTCAGTTACTAACTCCTAAGTACTTGGTGGCAGTACACAGAAAAAGAGATCGTGAAGGGCACATATTTTTAGACCATTTATGTCAGTAGAATAAGTGATTATGATACAGCACAAGCAGGTAGAAATTGTATATATTTAGAAGGATGTATAAATATGGAAATGTAGGCTATAAGCAGGAAATGTAAGATAAGTACTGGAGGTAAGAAAGGGAGGAGAGGTTTATTTTTCACTTTCATATTGGAATGTTTCAAATATGTCCATATGTTACACGCTATTCTTAGGTTAACAAAACAAACTATAAGCAAGGGAAACAACAATATATCATTCTTGGAGGACTGGGTAGATGAATAGAATCTATGGATAGAATGGATCTTAGCTAACTGTTAAAATATTGCAGTGGCTTTCTTGATAAACCAAAGGAACTGATGAGAGCTGGTTGAGGATAGACATGCTTTTCATTTGCCTGGGTCATTGAAAAGTGTGTATCAAGGGGCTACAGAGTTACAAATTCTCATGCTCATCCCCTTACACCTGCCAAGTCAGAGTCTTGGGAAATGGGGCCATCCGTCTGTGTTCTGACAGAGCAGATGGTAGTCAGGTACTGCAGCATCTGGGAAGCCCTGTGTTTGGGTACCTCTGCACAGCCGTGGGTCTGCAGGTGCATACAGCCATGCCTCTGAGAGCAGCCATCCCAGCTGGATCTGGGATTTGAAGAATTGCCTTCAGCTTATTTCATAGCATTACTAATTTTAATCTAAAGAGATGTCATTGAAATCCCAGACTATTCTGATAAAGTATGTAACCCAGTGCTTTTTAGAATATTCACAAGACTGAGCAACCATCACCACTCTGTACTTCTTGGGTATTTTCATACTCCTTCCCAAAGAAACCCATTACCCACTGGAAGTCACTTCCCATTTTCTCCTAGGTACTAGGTTCTAGGAAATCCCTAATTTACTTTCTGTCTATAGATTTGCCTTTCTTAGGCATTCAACTGCATACTTTCTTAAACCTGGTTGGGGGGGGGGCAGTTTTAGATGTAAAGTCAAAACTACAAAACCAAAAAGAGGTGATTTGATTACAGTTTAAGTGAAACAAAATTATATGGATTGTTCTAAACATGATTTAGAAGACCAATGTCTGTTTCTCTTTTAGCTTTGGTTGCTAACCCAAGGAGGAAGCTGGTTTGGGCCATAAGCATCACCATGATAGGTGTGGTTCTCTTCGACTTTTCTGCTGACTTCATCGATGGGCCCATCAAAGCCTACTTATTTGACGTCTGCTCCCACCAGGACAAGGAGAAGGGCCTCCACTACCATGCCCTCTTCACAGGTAGGGAATATTCCAGAAAGTCTCTCCTTCAGCTTTGCAGACAGGGAGAAATGTCAGCGGAAGGCATCCAGTGTCTCTGCGATTGGGAGCTTTTGAATGAATGGATCAGTTGATGGGAAGCGCCAATCACGCGCTTCGGCCTGTCTCAGTTCACTTCTCTGAACAAAGTAAACTCATGACCCGGGCCTGCAGGGTTCTGGAAAAGGAAGTTTACACAAGAGGTTTCTTCAGAACGCTGTGGAAATGTGTACAGCTGACGTAAAAAGGAGCCCCGTACACTGAACCTTTTCTTTAAAGCAGTGAGCTTTTAAGAGACTGCAGACAGCTGTCATGCAGCCAGCGTCAGCCTCAATTAGGGATGTGTTGAAAATGCAGGTTTCTGGGTCCTTCCTCCGGTTATGCTGATTCAGTGCACCTCAGATGGGGCCTAGGAAAATTTACCTTTTATTTGATTAGGACCCCCAGATGACGCATGGCGTGTGTCCAAGAAATACATTTAAAACCAAAACTCGAATTAAAGCAAGCAAATGAAACCCCACCGTCTTCAAGCGTTCTTAATTATATAAAGAAATCCACCTGCTTCCTTATAAATGTCCATTTTGGGTGGGCATAGAGGGCTCTCTCAATTCCTAGGGGGCTGTTGTTAGCCTCACTCAATGCCGCTGGGCTGTTTCCTAAGCAGTGCTTGGGAGGACACCAGGTAGGAGCTAAACCCTGTTAACATGTTAAGTGAAGGCAGGATCCTAAACCAGAGGAATTTTTCTATCTAGCAGCCAGACTCTGTCAGACCACTTTATTATATTGTCTTCATAGTTGAGCCTAGTGTACTTAAATTTTGAGGTATCCTATCTCTTTCCATAGCCATGCAGGGCCCTACCTCCAGAGCCAAGATAAGTTCTTGCATCTGGAAGCAGTCGAGACTAGCTTTGTCATTTTGGTAAATATTTGGGTGGTGGAACTATGGAGGGATGAGGCTTCCCTAGAACAGCAAGCTGTTCCTACCACTTTTTTCTTCTTATTATCGTTTTTTAATGTTTATTTATTACTTCAATTTACATCTCCATCACAGTCCCCTTCTTCCACCCGCCCCTGGGCCCACTCTCTCATCCTCCCACCTATCCTACTTCTCTGGTGTGGTGTCCCTACATATCAACCCCTCCTCCCCCACCCAATTCAGCAGCCATATGAGGACTTCCTTGTTTCTGATGTCTGAGTAGTATTCCATTGTGTAGATGTACCACAGCTTTTTTTTTTTTTTAAATCCATTCTTTGGTTGAAGGACATCTGGGTTGTTTCCAGTTTCTAGCTATTACAAATGAGCCTGCTATGGACAAACTGACTTTTAAGGAAGGCAGAGAGCAGCCCTGTCTGTCAGTGACCCCTGACCTCCATGTCTTTGGGGGCATAAATGCTGCAGAATAAAGCCAGGGTTTGAGGAAATTCCTGCTTCATCTTTGCTCTTATTGCTCAGCAACCCCAGTCCCTCACCTGGATACCTCATGGAATTTTTACCCTTGGTGTTAAGGGCAACAAACGCTCTTAACCACTGGGTCATCTCTCCATCTTGGTAACCCATAAGGTATTTTTACCCCACACCTCAGGCCCTTAAGTTTTATTCCCCATTAATCCCTCTGCATTCTCTGTGCTCTGAAGAATTCTCAGCATGTTTCTAGTGTAGACCTTAGATCTGTTTCATTCATTCTTCCTCTGGCTCTTCAACCATCAACAGTCACATTGCAGATGCTTTATTTAAAGCATCTAATCTAAAACACTAATGTAATACAAGAGGGAACCGCCCTTTCCTTCTTCCTTTTCTTGTTTTTGCTTTTAATAATCTTTTTATTTGTTCTTTGAGAATTTCAAACACTATATTTTGATCATATTCATTTCTAAGAATATCCCTTTGGAAATAAAAAATGCTCTGAAATTCCCACACTCCTCCTAAAGAGAGGGTCCCTTACTCTTTTCTAAATTGCAATTAGACTTAATTTCTAACTTAGCCGTGGACTGAATCCACAAAATAATCAAATTGCAAAGGTTTATTGAGTGGATGGATAGAAAGATGAGCAGGGAGAGATAGGCAGCATTTCACACATCCCTCAGTGCTCAACCCCTGGGTGTTCTCTAGTCAGCCTGGCATGCCATGCCACAGGACTGCTGCTGCCTGGCTGGCTAGAATAGCAGAAAGGTTGCTCACCTTTATGGAGGATGGCAATCCAAGGTCAAGGTGCTGATGGGGATGAGTTCTAGGAAGGCCTCTCTTCCTGATTTGCAGACACCTGTCTTATTGTGTCCTCACAAGACCTCACCTCTGTTCATGTGCGCCCCCCACCTCACTCTCACTGCTCCCTGGGCTGTTTTTCTGTCTAAGAAAATAAGTTCTGTTAGACTAGGATACCTCCTGGTCTCATTTAACTGTAAGTACCTCTTTAAAGAGTTTATACCAATATAGTCACTATGGTTTATGACATCAGCACATAAACCTGAGGACAGGTACAGTCTAGTTCCTAAAATGGCCTTTTAACTTTACTCTCATTGACCCTGAGCCCAACTCCCCTTCTAGGAAAAGATGGCATGTTGATTGAGCATACCTCCCTCCCCTCCTTTTTTTTCCTCTTCCAGTCCCTTTCATTTTCCTCAAAGCACACTGGAGATATTCTAGAATTTTTGAGTAAACATAAGAGCACAGAAGTTCTTTTTATGTTCACAAGAAAATAAAGAGAATATTTTTATGTCTTATTTTTTATGTTTGTGGTCTCTCACTCCAGTGGGTCTCAGGTCCTTCTGATATACTTCTTTTAAAGTCTCTAGAAATGCCTGCAGCCCTTGGTTTTGGTGGGAAGGGCAGTTGGTGACAAGGAAAAGTCCAGCCCAGCTATTAGGAAACTCCCTAAAACTTCTCAGTTTAAGCGGTCAGTCCATTCTCAAAGGGCGATTTTCATGTAATCTCATTCTTAGCTTTGGTGATTTTTCTACCTCCTATTTTAGAACATTTCTAACCACCCCAGTTGTACCAGACATTTCATGAAAGAAGGAGCTATCCACAGAAAATGTGTGTGTAGATGAGTGAGAAGCCGAGGGAGACAAGGTGGCAAGATGAGCCGCATCCTGGGCACATCAGGGAGCCATTGCAATCCTATTGGACTCCCTACATTTTATCCCCATTTTGACCCTTCCTCATTCTCCCACGGCAAGTGCTCAAGGAATACATAGCTCAAGAAGGGGGCTGATCGTAACAGCACTCACATGACAGGGGCTTAAACACTTGGTTTATTTTTCTTAAATGACAAGAATTCAGGGGAGCCAATACACGCTGGCTTTCCGTCAGCTGTCCATGTCAGCTCCAACTTAACTGTTATTTGGTTACTTGTTGCCTCTTGGGTACATGATGGTTGCCATAGTTCCATCATGTTTCTTTTAGGACATGGGGGATAGGCAGGAGGGTCAGGCAAGAAGGAAGGGGACAGAGCCTACAGTGTCTTTTTAAATGAGGAAAGTAAGAACTTTCTACTCCCCACAGACATTTGTTTCTCATGGAACATAATTAGATCATCCAGAAGGCTATTGAGGTTGAAAATGGGGGATTTGTTTAGTTTTTAACTTTTAGGGATGGGGTACATACTTCCGTGGAGCAAGTTGGGAACCATTACCAAGGAAAAAGGGACATTAATTACTAAATAGGAGAGAGCCAACAGTTAGACAACATGCAGACATAACTGTGTATTAGCCTTAAAGAATCATTTGATTTCTTTGCGTTCCTTTGTTCTTTCTCATGATAAGTACCAAACTCTGGGTTCCAGGCAACATCTCCAGTGTCTGTGTTCGGTTCTACGGGAGATCACTGTGTGGACAGCTTCAAGATAGCCCATTCCCCACCTAAGAGCAAGCTCAAAGTCCTCCTCTTCTAGGGAAGTACACTGGAATCTCACCTGATTTAGAACATAGATTCTAAAGCCTCTGACTACTTGATGATAGCACTCTGCATTATTCGTAGAGGTCACTACTGGGCCTATCATAAAATGGGGCATGTCTTGTTCTGTGTATGTAAACTGGCACATATGGTGTGTGTGTGTGTGTGTGTGTGTGTGTGTGTGTGTGTGTGTAGAGAGAGAGAGCGAGCGAGCGAGCGAGCGAGCGAGAGAGAGAGAGAGAGAGAGAGAGAGAGAAGAGATGGCTTATTCTGCTCTTTGCATAAAATGAATTTCTCCAACATGCCACTCAAAGTGAGCTTTTTCTGACAAAGGCATATTTAGTGTCAGGACCCATTTGGACTTCCGTCAAGAAGAAGTCTTCACACATGCAATCTAGCCATCCCAGTAAACTGTGGACCAACAGTTCTAAATGCTTTGCAAATAAGTGTCAAAAAGCTCTTCGAACATTTTCCAGCATGTGCCTGGACTGTGTGTGTGTGTGTGTGTGTGTGTGTGTGTGTGTGTGTGTTTATGTGTTAAAGAATGCTTTCTACTTAACTGGGTCATTTCTCCAGTCCTGGCTTAGCAATAGCCATAAGGGTGAACCCACTCATAGCCACTCAATCACCGTGGAGATCAGCTGAGGCCAGGGAACCCAGTGAACCAACAAATCCATGCTTATTGATAGGATATTTCTTCTGTATGTTGAGAGTACCTAACCCAATATATTTATGCTAAATTGAACTCCACCCCCTACTGACCCTACTTGTCCTGGGCAGTGTAATCTATTCGTTGGTGGCAAGCTTGAATCAGACATGTTGGGAAACCCTGGCTTCCTTTAGCTGCAGTGCAGGCGCGCAATATCTGAGCTTTGTTTCCCCTGACCCCAGGCCTGTGAGTCTATAGTTAGTAGCAAACAAACTGGCAAAAGGTCCCATGTACAGAATAAAGAGATGCGCAAATGGTCCAGTGCCAGACCGGTATGCTCACTTGGTTTCTCTATGTCACCATCTGCAAATGTTGTATCTGTAATGAGCGCTTCAGGGAGAAACTGCACTCCTTCAGAGGAAGAGGGGGTACACATTAGGCTTGACTTCTTTTATCTTCAAAAATGTATTTAAAAGTTTTCACAAAAAATGCTAACCCATAAAAATAAACTGCTCTGTTTGGAAAACAATTAAGGACTAAGAAGACAGTTAAAAATGAAGTTTCAGATAGAGCCCCTTTAACCAAACTTTTTCTTCCGTACTAAAGAGTCACCTTCATGTTTGGAGCTATTTTAACTTTTTCTCATTCACAAATAATTATTCGATGAGAGGTTTTGTTCCATCAACTGGTTTCCATTTGAAGTTTGCGCCTGTGGGAAACTTTCACATCTCCTCCCTCAGGCACCTTGGAAAGGATAAACCAGGTGAGAAACCAAGGACTTTTCTCCACTTCATTCTAATTATTTTAGTTTCAAACTCAGCACACTTGATCTGTACTTAATAGGGTTCAGGATGATAATGTCTTCTATGCATATATACAGTGGACACCTATCAAATCAGGGCCATTAGATTTCTCCCTTTCCACCAATTGCTGTTCCAATGTGTTAGAACCTTCAAACTCTTCTCTGCTTACTCTGAGCCACACAACAGATTACTGTAGAATGTTGGTACCTGGCATGCTCTACACTGTTATTCTTTCAGTCTAACTGGAATTTGATGTCTGGTACCAAGCGTGTCTCTGTCCCTCCTGTCATCTACTGCTGACTATTATATGCTCTACTTCTACAATTTATTTTTGCTTCCACTCACTTTATATACCTCCCCATGCTTGTCTTTGTCATTAACACAATGTCCCCAGGAGAGAGATTCTCTTTACTCCTTTCTGTGTTGGAAGTCTGGCTACCAACAGCCTCCTCTGTCTTCTTGTCTGATCACAGAGCCTGTACTCACACATGAGCCCATATTGTTCATTCATTCATTTGTGGGGTTTTTTGTCTGCTTTTCACCCCCAACTGGCAGGAATTGTCTTTCCTTTTCATTGTTCTACCCCCAGTGCTTTGAACAGCGCATAAAAAATGGAAGGGGCTCAGAAACTTTTGGTGTGATGAATATTCTGTTCCCACATCCTCAGTTTTCACAATGACTATGCTGTGTTGCCAGGAGGTAAAGTGTCTAACCCAAGGCCACCTGACTGGACATAGAGCAGGAATAAAATTTAACAAACCAAGGGTTGACCAGAGATGAGATGTCTGGATTCCTATAAAAGTTGAGCCCCAATAATCTGGATGCATCATTTATGTGGAAAGTAATTCCATGGAGAAGGAGGGAAGTGTTACCAAATGTGCCAACCAGGTATTATGGACTTGATGCCTACCTTCCATCTCTCCATGGTTAGGAGCCTTGCAAAGTACATTTCTTCATTTGAGAAAACAAACGCTGTAAGATTCACCACTAACCCAAGGTGGTTCTTGGAGATGTATGTTTCTCTGAGGTGAAGTGAGGTCCCGATGCACCCATGCAACTATTGGTTCTCCCTAGTCACCATAACTTGGTGGAGCATGAAAGAACAGGGTTGAGACTTGCTCAAAAGGGTTTTTTTTCCCTTAGCACATAATCTCTAGCATCTGTGCTCCATTCTTCTTGGTCACCACTAGGAGGTGCTAGAGCATCTTACAAAGGACGTCATTCATCTGGGTGCAAGTAGCACATTAAGAGTTATAAATATTAGCTCTGTAGACTTGAAGAATTAACTGTAGGTAGTCACAAAGAGCTCAAGAACAAGATCGATTAATAAGTTGAAAATGCATTCATCTCTAATCCTTAATCAAGAAAAGAAAAAGGAATCAGATATTATGAGTCCTGTTAGAAAATGGTGAGTTTCTGAACTAGGTTAGTGAGCCATTCTCTGTGTTGAAATGAGAAACTAATTTCTAGGAAAATGATGAGATAATTTCAGTGGATGTTTTTGCATGAACCATTACTGGATTAAGCAAATTAGTACAAATTAGAAACTGGAACAAAACTTGCAATCTTAGGGCATGTGCAATCTTGGGCAAATGTACTTTGCATACTATCTGCATTTATTTGGTTAATTAAGAACAGTACAGTTTTGACACTGGCTTACCACAAAATTTCTAGGCTACAGCACAGGTAACACCCAGTGATGGATATTGCTGGATGATATTTTATGTCTAAAATTGATGTGAGTCTGCAAAGACAAACTTAATTTAATTGCTTCTATGTTAAGGTCCTTGCCACAGGACAAGGGGAATTTGGCTTCAATCAGATCGGAATGTTTTCCATTTCTTTTCCCTGCAGTTGTATTCAAGCTTTAGTGGTGTAGAAAGCAAAAGTTTGAGAGGGAAAGTACATAGGTTGAGTGACAAGTGCCCACAGTGACATAAGCTAGGCTGCTCACTGCCCCACTGTATCTTAATAGCCAGGCTGAAGAATCTCCACTGCCCATCTTCCATTCCATATACAAGGCTCCCTCAGACTATGAATTCTCAGCTTCCTCCAGACCGTCTTCTCTTCTTACTCACATGCAGGGATAGTGGGAGATAAACTCTGGGCTGCAAACTCTCTATACCTGGGCTTCCTTTCATCTTAAGAGAAAGATGTGTGTGTGTGTGTGTGTGTGTGTGTGTGTGTGTGTGTGTGTGTATTCAATGCCTATTATTATTGGAGTCCATACACACAAGTTTGTCCACTCCAGAATATTATTTGTGATCCCAAAACCAATATTTGCATCGAGCACCTTTATAGAATGGAAGAATATTTGAGTCACCTAAATTGCACATTGACGGCCGAGTTCCCAGGCTAATAAATATAATATAATAAAAAAAAGTCTTTAAACAAGGAGGCATTCTGCCTTCTTGCTTTGCTTCTCATATTCCATAAGTAGGAATCTTTTAATGACTAATCCAGTACCATGTACTTCACACTTTGGTTCTTCATATTGAAGAGTTTGTTGTCTAAAATGACCCAGAATAGAAAAGCATGGTGCTTTAAGCCTGTCATTTCAGTGCTGAGGAGGCAGAGGCTAGAGAGGAGGATCACCATTTCAGGGTTACAGATCTCATCCCAAAGGAATCTAAAATGGCCTTGAGTGTAGTGATGAAATGTTGTCTAATGTTTCCAAGGAGACCATGATATCAAAGGACTACAGTAAAAGTGTCTTTCGACAGAAACACAAAATGAAGCTCTGTGTTGATCTGTGGCAACCAAAAATGTGACAAGAAGGAAGCTCTCAGGAGCCCCAGCCTGGATCTCCCTTTCGGAAAGTGATGCACGCCTTAGTTCATGCGCGAATACATCAACAGCGGGACTCAGTTGGTTGTAGCAACTGGGAATAACTAGCATACTTCCTCAAAGCACTGAATTGAGGGCAGACTGTGCCGATGCGTGACAAGTATAACAAAGTCTGGCACATGACAAATTCATCTGTCCAGATTTACTGCACAACCATTTCTTCATGGAGGTCTTACTGCCTCCTGGGAGCTCCTTCTAGAGTTTGATTTCCCAAGCCCTTTGGGAGGAAGGAGATCCACTTCTAACCCCCCACTCTCCAACCCCAAGAAAGTCTGCCGAGAAGACTTTCATCACTGCCAAAGTGGTGGGCTGACACGTGTGCTCCCTCTGTGAATGCCCTGCTGTTCCTGCCAGCCTTGTTCTTAAGGCACACGCTCTACTGAATCTACTAGCGACACCTTTGGGGCCTTGGAAACTGGACTAGTTCTTAATGAAGTGGGTTGTTATATAGCAAGGCTTTTACACATGCTTCACTCCTTCCACATGTGACTCTTTCCCTTTTTGCTTCTCTGCCAGGGCCCCTTAAGAGATGCAAGTACCATGGTGTTTGCCTTCCCAGGCTCCTGCTTCTTGTCAGATATTTCATGTGGGTGCTAGAGATCTGAACTCTGATTCTCATGCTTGTGGGGCAAGTTCTTTGTTAATGGAGCCATCTCCCACCATCAGAGGTGGAAACTCTGAGTTACCTTGTCTTCCAGGTCCCCTGGTTGATAAGGATACTGTATTTATCTGGGATGGAGACTTCATTCAACAAATAAAACCACAAACTGAACCACTAATACGAACAACTTATGCTTGCTAAGGCATTATGGGAGGCTGATGTTGAAAAGTTTTAGACAGAAGAGTCAGTTCTATCCAAGCTTATGACATATAAAGAGGATGTGTTTGGCATCCGGTCATATCCTGCACATTTTCCTGTCTCTTGGTGTGTCTCCCTGTCAGCCTTGTGTTTTAAGAAGTCATTGATGTCTACACTGGAGGGAACATCTGAGCCACAGTACTGTTGTGCTGCTGATTTGTATAATGTGTTACAGAAGGAATGTTTGTATTTAAAGCAGGCAATCAAAAGAATGGAGCACTAATAATGCTGTTTCAAATGTCACAACTAGGGAGGAATCAGTTTTGATGAGTCTCGTCTCCGTGCCTCTCAAGGGACACTGTGTTCAAGTATAAACACATAGTGCTAGGACCAGAAAACCTTCACTTTAGGCTCCTATGAGATGATAATAAACTTAGAAACGTTCTTGTTTAAACTTTTGTTCTTATTTCTATTGCTATCAACTGCAAGCAAGTACCTTGAAATCCTTCCACAAAGAAGATAACTCTCAAGGCTCTTTGATCATTCCAAGCTAGTTTTATATCTTCTTAAAAAGCTAGATGGTAGATAGTAGACAAAAAAGAAAACAAACAGTTTTTTTTATTGCTGCCAGAAATTGATTTTATGGATTCATTTGGGTTAAGAACTTGCGGGGTTTGGGGTTTGTTTGTTTGTTTTGTTGTTTTTAGTTGCATGTGGTTTGGGAAAGCCACAGTATCTCCAAAGGCAGTAATTTACTAAGTACTTGCTGTGTGCCTGCTGCTGTGCTAAACAATTCTTATTTCCAAATCACGGCCTTCCTGGTAAGTTACTCTTCTGTTATTACCCCATAATAGGTGATCAGGACCAAGGTCACAGCAGGTAAACACCAGAGCTGGGACTTGAACCCACACTGCCTGGCTGCAGGTGTCTTATTCTCTTGCGGTATTGCCTCTTCTTCATTACCAGGCTCCTTGGGGAGCTTTTCCACAGAAGGGGAAGGCCACCACATGGTGGGGAACAAACACGATTGGCTGACTATGCTAATGCATCTCTCTCTCTCTCTCTCTCTCTCTCTCTCTTTTATATTGTCTTCCAGGTTTTGGAGGTGCCCTTGGCTACCTCTTGGGGGCCATAGACTGGGTGCATCTGGAACTGGGAAGGCTGCTGGGCACGGAGTTCCAGGTCATGTTCTTCTTCTCTGCCCTGGTCCTCACCTTGTGCTTCATCACCCATCTGTGTAGCATCCCTGAAGCCCCACTCCAAGATGGTCCAGAAGACACTCCCTCACAGCGGGGCCCTCAGGGCTCCTCACTGTCGCCAGATGGGGAATATGGTTCTTTTGCGAGCGTTAAAAATGGCGGTGCAGACACAAAGCTGGCAGTGCAGGGAGGGAAAAACAACAAAAGTTCTGGACAGGTAAAGATGGAAATTCTTCTTTTTTTCCCTACACACAGGAGAGAATGTCCTTGCTTCTTCACTTTCTTCTTTGTGAAAAATTGTTTTGTTTGCTGGTCTGATATGAAGTTTTGTGCCATCTATTTGAATCTTCAAAATGTCCATTAGCCATTAACCATGGGAATGAGAATTTTGCGCCTCAGTGGTTCTCTTATCTCTTACTCTATTCAAAGCATCAAAGTAAGGAAGGTGAAGCCAAATGTAAACGGTTAGGCCACATGAAAACTCTCCAGCCACCCTCTGGCCTCGGAAAATAATCTCTTAGATAAGAACTACAATCTGTAGCTTTGTCCTCCAAATGACAATGTCATTGAGTTGATGACTGGATTAGACACATAAATTGCATAACATGACTTAGTTGGATAATCCTTTTAAACCATTTACAGTAAGCCTGGCAAAAAAAATTCATCAGCTTCAAGTAAAAAAAAAAAAATCATCCGCCAGAGCAATGGATCAAGATTCAGAGGAAATGGCCAGAGAAGAGATTAGAATTAGAATATCTTCTATATTGACCAATACAGAAGTCACTCACCCCTGGGGAACTGTTTAAACAATTAATTAAAATGAAATGGAGTTAAGTCTTCATTTCATTAGTTGCACTGGCCACATTTTGAAAGCTCAAAACCACATGGGATAGTTACTGCTGTCCAAAGCCCAGCAAGTGTAGAACCTTTCCCTGGTTATAAGAAAACAGACCAGACAACATTGATTCAGGAAGTGCCTTCTGTCAGCTGCCCTTAAATATCCATTTCTTGGGAATATAGTATGAAGGATCCACTCATGAGCGCAGACATAGAAGACTTGTATCTGGCTGACTTGTGTTATTCACTCAACAAATAACTGGCAGGATGGCTTTGAAATGGCCTGAAGATTGGAAGCATGTGTCAAATTCTGGTACTACTATCCTTTTATGACCTTAGAAAGTAATTCTACCCACCAGCAAAGGGTAGCCTGCAGTTCTCATGGGATAACCTAGGAAAGTCACCTTGGGTGGTTCCCATTGGTTAGGGGCAGCAGCTCTAGACATTGTTCTGTTGAATCTGTGAGACTACTGAGTGCTCTAAGCACACCAGGGAGTGTGAGCAAAGACAGAGAAACAGCCCAGTGAGTCACAGAACTCCATAAGGTTGGCTTCTCCTGTTGGCTTAGCATATTTGCCAGAATTATTGCATTTTATAATTAATATAAAGATAGACTTCACATTTTAGACTTTACATTAAGTATATAAGCATACTGTTTATAATTATTATTCATGTAACAAACTTTTCTGGCTACTGAGTATGTACACAGCACTATACTAGGTATTCTGAGGCCATTACATTGACTAATGTCCAGACCCTGTGCCTAGGAATTTATAAACTGCTTCCTATGCGTGGGAAATTATAAACAGACTTGAGCCATATATGCCATCATAGCACGGCACAAAACAGAAGATGCTATAAAAGCAATGTATCCATTGGGATTTTCTAAAAAGCAGGTGTTTGGGTAGAATTACATATTCAAGAGATTTACTGGGTAAAGCAGCACAAAAGACAAAGGGAAGAAGAGGAAGTAGGAAGTAGTATCCTCCTATCAAGATAAAAGTCAAACACCTGGGAAAGGAAGGGATGTAGGCGGAGCAGGAAGTCTGTCACATGCTCTGGAGTTCTATGAGTTTCAGCCAGGTTAGCGGGTTTTTTCAGCCAAACTGACCTTAGGTATGTACCAAGTCTCACGGGAAAAGGCTGGTACTAGAACCTTTTAAAAACTTTTAGTAAATTGTGCTAAGGGTATCTACTGTTCATTCTACACAAAATAGTGGTAGAGCAATCAGTGAAGAGAAAGAAATAAAATGTTCAAATGAAGCAAAGAGCTTACATTGTCTGTTTGCTGAGGGTAGGGTCCTATATTTATAAAACTGTTAAAAGTCAACTCAAAATGTGTTACAACCAAAATGTGAATTAAGTAAAGGTGAGGATAAAACAAAACAAAACAAAAACCCAATATATTGGTATACGTTT
The DNA here is from genome assembly GCA_907164525.1 of Lophiomys imhausi. Classification (NCBI taxonomy): domain Eukaryota; kingdom Metazoa; phylum Chordata; class Mammalia; order Rodentia; family Muridae; genus Lophiomys; species Lophiomys imhausi. The sequence continues at coordinate 1,235,362 of CAJQZJ010034032.1, forward strand.
ACAGCAAACTGTCTGTGCTGGTTAGTTTTTTTGGCCAACTTCACACAAGCTAGGATCATTTAGGAAAAGGGAATCTAATTGAGAACATGCTTCTATTAGATTAGCCTATGAGCAAGTCTGTGGGGCATTTTCTGGAGTAATGATTAATGTAGGAGAGCCTAGCTCACTGTCGGTGGTGCCACCCCCAGTAGGTGGAGCCTGGTTATATAAGAAAGGAAGGGAATAAGCCAGTAAGCAGCCTTATTCCATTGCTTCTGCTTCAGCTCTTGCCTCCCAGTTCTGCCTTGAATGCCTGCCTGCCCTGACTTCCCTTCATGATGGACTATGACTGGGATGTAGAAGTCAAATAAAGCCTTCCCTCCCCAAGTGTCCTAGTCAGGGTTGTGACTGCTGTGATGAGACACCGTGACCGAAACCAAGTTGGGGGAGAAAGGGCTTATTTGGCTTATATTTCCATATCATAGTCCATCATTGGAGGAAGTCAGGATTAGAACTCAAATAGAGCAGGGACCTAGAGGCAGGAGCTGATGCAGATACTGTGGAGGAGACTTATTTGCTTGATAATCATGGCTCCATCAGCCTGTTTTCTTATAGGGCCTAGGACCACACCAGTCCAGGGATGGCACCACCTGCGATGGGCTAGGCCCGCCTGCATCAGCCACTAATTAAGAAAGTGCCCTATAGCTGCATCTTACAGAGCCATTTTCTCAAATGAGGTTCCCTCCTTTTCAGATGACGCTAGCTGTGTCATAAAACAAGTTGACATAAAACGAGCCAACACACCAAGTTACTTTCAGTCATGGTGTTTTGACACAGCAATAGATAGTAAACTAGTTTTAGATACTATCTAAAACTACAATCAACTACAAGAGTTACAAAAATACTTAGGAATAAGTTTACCTAATATCTGTAATTAAAAATTACAAGTCAATGATGAAAGATATTGAAAGCACAATTAAATGGAATTAGGAGAATTAACGTTATTAAATATCCATACTATTCAAAGCAAGCCACAGATTCATTGCTGTCTCTATAAAAATTACAATATTTTTTTCACAGAAATAGAAAAAAAATCTTTAAATCTGTATAAAACCATGAAGACCATAGATATCCAAAGTTTGAACAAAAGGAACAAAGCTACAGGCATTAATTACTTTACTACAAAGCTATATACTTAACAGAGCATGGTGCAGGCATGAAAACTAATACACAGATCAGTGGAGTAGAATAAACAACTAAAAATTAATCCTCAGATTTTATCTTTGGCAAAAACAGCCAAAACAACCAATAGAGAAAAAGACAGTCTTCAACCAATAATGCTGGAAAATCTGTATATGAATATGTGGAAGAAGGAAGCTAGATCATCATAACACACCACATAAAAAGCCAGCTATAATGAATCAAAAACTTAAACAAGAGCCCCAAACAGTAAAACAAGTAGAAGAAAACAGCAGAGAAAGCTTTGTGACCTTAATCTAGGAATAGAGAGTCTTGGTTAGTTATCATTCCAAAGTACAAAGTATAGATAGAAACACGGGATTACATGGCATTAGAAGATCGCTGTGCAGCAAAGGAAATTATCAACAGAGTGAAAAGGCAAAGTGCCAAAAGAGAGGATGAATTTGCAAACTATACCCCGGCAAGCAGTTCCTATCCAAAAGTAACTCAGCTCAGCAGTCAGAAAGTAAATAAGGGACTCCTCCTTTCTTGTTGTTTTAGTTTGGATTTTTGTGTGTATGGAGGGGGTACTTTTTGTTTCATTTTGCTTTGCTTTGTTGGTTTTGATTTTGCTTTTTGTTTGTTTGCTTCTTTTGGGAGAGGGGGTGAGAAAGAGAGAGAATAATGTGGGACACAAGGCCTCTGTTAGGCCTATCTAATCATTCCACAATGTACACATATTTCAAAGCGTGATGCAGCACATTTCAAACAATGTTTTTCAGTTGAATAACAAGAATAGTGAAGCAAACAATAACAGTATGTGTTACATACAAGCCTTAGAATCTGAATGGTTTTTGTTGTCTGGTTTAAGAGACAAACTAGGTGTGGAGGCCAGGTGTGGATGCAGGCCTTTAATCCCAGCACAGAGGAGGCAGAGGAATTTAGATCTCTGTAAGTTCAAGTCCATTCAGGTCTGTGTATAAGTTCCAGGACAAACAGGAGCTACTGTAAGTAAGACCCTGTCTCAGAGACAAAAATATACCAAAGGATGCAAAAGTGTAAAAAAGAAAAAGTACCGTAAAAAAAACAAGACTAAGCACACAGCAAGGCATCATGGGCTCATAGCTAAGTGTATGGTACTTCTCTAAGCACATCTAGGAAAGCCTCCAGCTCTGTGCATCAGGTCTAGTAGCAAAGCCAAGGTCCAAGCTGATGCTTCTCATAGTCATTGGTTCCAAACTGAGGGCGGCTGCATCATTTAGAACTAGAATGCTTTTGAATGGGAAGAGACCTGAACTGTTCAAACTAGATTCCACAAAAACCCATCTCCCTTTTTGGACAGAAGTCTGCCTCATAATTTTAAAAATATCTTCTTAGATCCAGAACACTCTCTTGATTCCTAAACAACTCAAAATTTAACTATGAGACTCTAGCTATCTATTCTTCAACCACCTCAGAGACCTGAGAGGGATAAATATATCTGATTATATAGGAAGTGCAGGGCCTGCAGCTTCCAAAACTAAAAAATGACATACCAGTGGCTGCCTGGACAGTTCCCATTTTCTCTCCATACATTACAGCATCAATCTTCAGCCATTTGGCCCCATTTCTCTGACAGACATTGGTTGTAGAGCAGGAATTATGAAGGACTTACCTACCCTGTCTTGGCAGAGCTAGGCTGTCGACTTACCTGCTTCCAAGATATTTTTAAAATTATGAGGCAAGTTAGTATGAAAGCTGAGTTAGATATAGAACTTTAAACTCATGGAGATAGTTAGATAGTAGAATGTTAAAGTCAGGTGCCAAATACATATGGACTGGACATTGGGAATGTATGCTAAGCCATATAACTCTTATAATCGTGGCCTATTTATTTCTGTTGTTTTGTATTGTATTTATAGTTATAAGAAAAAGAACCATTATTTGGACTGAAAGGGAGAGCTGTTGGGGGGAAAAATAAATACCTTAAACTAAAAAAAAAAAAAAAAAAAAGAAGGGAAGAGGATGGTGGGGCTGAGGGGGAGGAGGGAGGGGATTGTGATTGAGATGTAACTTGAAGAAATAAAAAATAAATTATTAAAAAAAACCCATCTCCCATTCCTGCATGCCAAAAACAGTTTCTCTTCTCAATATTTGCATTTTCTCCTTCAGAGAATACTTTTGTGTTTCTTCCTCCTGAGGACTCTGAATCTCCATCACTTGCAAATCCATCACTTCCCAGTCACCAGCGGATGCTGGCCCAGAGTCTGTACAGTAAAATGACTGCCAGGGGCTCAAAGCCATTGAAAGGGCTTTTCCCAGGGAACTGATGAGTCAGGGCTCAGATGCCAGCTGAATTTTCATTCTTAGTGAAAGCACTGAATATTTATATTCCCAGCTTTTACAGAAATACTAAGCTCAATTTGAAGGCTCACATTTTTTTTTTTAGAAGGAAGGAGAAATTAGGTTAACAATGAAACAGGCTGAAAATTACGTAGAAGGCAAAAGGATACATTAATATTAGGGGTGAATGTTTGTCAGGTTTACTTTCCCAACTGTGCATTTTTGTGCGAAATAGAAACAAAATGCAGAGAAAGCACTGAGTTTAAAGCATGAAGATCAGCTGCCATTCCTTGGACAATATCTATGTTTCCCTATGAAGAAAAAGAAGGAATTCTGTACAGTTGTTACAACCACCTTTTATTTTGGGTATTGTATTTTGCATGTAGAGTATTGATATTTTTCCTAAATACATGAGAAGAGAATGCCTATATTTTGACGCTAAGTAAGTATACTCACCATCAGTGGGTCAAATATGGTGAGATGGGTAAAGTTATCTGGGTTACCTGGGGGTGATGGTGCATGTCAGTAATGCCAGCACTCTGGAGAAGAAGGCAAGAAGACTGGGAGTTCAGGAAGGTCGTCCTCTCATTCTCCCCTGTGACAAACTCAAGGCAAGCCTGAGCTACATGAGATCGTGTCTCAAAACATAAAACAGGAACAGAGCTGATGAAAGTATCAACTATGCAATGAGCCTAAAATTGTTAAATCTGATTTCTTCAACAAAGGAGTAAAAAAAGTCAGATAAGTTTGAGTTATAACACAATCTATTATTACAGTGAAAACAATCTCAGGAGACTGTCTGATAAATCCTACTAATTAGGTCTCAGTTTCATTATGTCAAGACTCAGAATTTTAAAAAAGTTGAAAAGAGAGAACCATCAACCATCTCAGCTGACATTCATATTTTCATTGTCTTTAGGGGGACTTATGTTCCAATGCTTAATGCTCTAAGTTTTCTTTCTTCTCTTACATGACAAGCTGCTAAAGATGTTTTTCTGTTTCCAGTTTTGTCTGTAGTTAAAAAATTCTAGCTTAAGCTTACTGAAACCAAATAATAATGATAGTAATAATAATAATAAATAATAATAATAAACAAATAACTGCAGTCCCTGATGTTAATGTATACTTCTAAAATGAGGAATCTGGGGGATGAGTATTTATCTTTTATATGTGTGTATTTACACTGTCCACATTTTTAACTTAATACAAAGCTCACTTACCAAGGTACCTAGCCAAGGACAGAGCATTGATTAGCTGTCTGTGTTAGTTTCCTAAAACATCACTACAAATGTAGTAGCTTGAACCAACTCTGATCAAGCATCACACAGTCCTATAGTCAGAAGTGTTGGTTAGTAGGCTCCAGTGGGCTCTCTGCTCAGGGTCCTACCTACATCACTAGAATTATGATGTCAATGGTGCAGTATGCTCATCTGGGGGTTCAACTGGGCAGAACCTGCCTCCAAGCTTATTCAGGTCATTGGCAAAAACCAGTTCCTTGTGGCATAAGAGTAAGGTTCCTGCTCTCTTGTGGATTAATGTCCAGTATTATTGTCCACTCTCAGTTTCCTTTCCACCTGACTTCTTCTGTTTCCAAAGGCAGCAACCCTCATGCATTAGGTTGCTCTGAATTCTGCCTCTGCTCCCAGATGGAAAACAAAACACACACACACCTCTCTGCTTTCTAAGGGTTTGTGTGATTCAACTAGCATTCACCAGGCAACCTTCCTGTTAATTTCCTCAAAGTCCACTAACTAGTAACCTTAATTGTATTTTCCAGATCACTTTTCACATGTAACAAAACATAGCATGGGTACCATGGAGATAAGAGATCATGAACTCCATCTTGAATTAGTCCACTATGCTCTAATAATAATAATTATCTAAGGGATTGTTTAGACCTGTGAGCTTTGTCCCCTCTTACAGGAGTACTAAAGACAGAGTGTTAAC
>CAJQZJ010034032.1:1240798-1261599 GCA_907164525.1 Lophiomys imhausi
GGGGTGGGGGGGCATAAAAGATCACTCCAGAGAAGTGTTATTTATATTTGATGCATAGATATTATAGTTCATCAAAGTCCTTGAAGGAAACATAATAGATGAAAGGAATAACTGGGAGTGATGCCCGATTAAACTCTCTGCCTTAGGAAGGCCTCTTTCCCCTAAGGGTAGAGTACCACAGGAAGAGCTGCCTACCACATTGCACTAATTAATTACTCAACCACCCGAACCTCTCTTTCAGATCGTATACCATGGGAATCCCTACAGTACGCACAACTCCACAGAGTTTCTCACCTATGAAAGAGGGGTTGAGGTCGGATGTTGGGGCTTGTGCATCAACTCTGTGTTTTCTTCAGTTTATTCTTGTAAGTATTTTTCTCCTAAGGGTATCTTCAAATGGCTAGCAACAGGACCCAGATTTTTTTATACTTCACAATCTATTTTCTTCTCCCTAAAAGATTAGATTCTTCATAATTTTAAGGGAATCAGGAAAAAATATTCCTTTAGAAAGGATCATGTGAAGTGTTATTTTTCATAGCCAATTTTAAGGGTCCTTTCCCTTGAATTGTGCTTGTAACCAGTGGGTTTATGGGAAATATTTCTTAAAAAATAAAAGGAATTTTGTGACTAAGATGGTGAAATATTAGATGGATGAGATCTGAATCCCAGCAGCTCCCTTGTTCTGGAGCAAGATGACCAGTGATCTCATAGGTGTTTTGTAGATTTCATAGATGATTTGGCAGATTTGTGAATGACTCCTAATTCCTCCTATGGCTCTCTTAAATTGTGCTTCCTTTGTGATATTATTCAAGTATTCTTCTGCTTCTTAACCCACCTTTGGCAGAATCCACCATTTACTTCACTCAGAGCATACTCTTAGTCTCTCTTCTCAATTCATCACGCAGCATCAGGTGTTCTTCATCCAGCATCTCCAGCATCTCCAGCTCCACAGGACAACCTGGTGGGGAGAGTGATAGAGAACTGACCTTATTCTCGGTTCCATCTGCACAGCCAGGACACAACAGTTACTACAATAGCCCGGAACGCTGAGATAGAGCTGACCTTTCTATCCTATCCTCGTATCCATGCCTAATATTCAACTAAATAATTTCTTCCCACCGCAAAGACAGCACTGTTGAGGATGTGGGCAACTCTGGGCATCATAGGCAGAAGAGGCAAGGGAATTTAGTTCTTGAAATGTACTAGCTCCTCTTCCTGAGTAAATCACTTTTCACTAGACTTCCAGCCTTTATACTGTTGTTACAGATGTGACAAAATAGCCTTTTATCTTTTTTTGGCTTGCTTACACACCTAGATTAGAGCTGTGCATTGACGATATCTTTTAAGCATCAAGACATTTTAGGTTGAGTTTTCTGCATAAATATAAATCATGAAACAAAGGTTCTTGTCAAGGATTATCATGAAATTGACCTAGCTTTGCACTGCTTCCATTTTCCAGCCTCGGCAGCAGCAACCCAGATGTGGAATGCATTTAATACAGGAAGTAATGTCTGCTTATCATTTCTACAGCTTGTCTTTCAGCCAATGACCTGAGACACTGTTTTGTCTCCTAATTGTTTCAAATGTAATACAGATTTTGTTCCTTGTATGTGAAGTATGAGCCCAATAATAATTCTAGTGGCTATGCAACACTTCATTCTCAATAGGCACATCTCAACCATCTATCATATATTCCCTGATTCACATGATCCGATAAGATAAAGTAGGGGGATAACTCTTTCCCTATTTGTGTGTGCAAATATGTGCTAAGAGGAGAACCAAAGTCAAATCAACTATCTTTGATCTATCCTGGAGTCAGAAAATTGCAATAGCCACACTAACTGGATATCATCAAAATGTCCTATATTGAGTTGGGTGATTTTTTTCATATATTTTGCCTCATTTGATCCTCACAAACTCCACTACAAAGAACTGTATTTTATTCCAATCTTTTTTTTTTAGGTAAGAAAACTGAGATGATGAGCAATTAAGAAAGTTGTCTCAGTGAAGGAGTCAATGGTGGGGAATTGTAGAAACTCCTTCATAGTCTTTGTAGGATTGACAAAATAGGGAAATATCCACAGAGAACCTCACATCTTTCTTACCTGGACAGACTACCCTCAGGTTGGGGCTAAAAAAACTATTAAGAATGACTTGGGCCATTTTTTGAAACTTGACTTTTTCAATATCCCTAACCTGACTTTGGGTGGTGGCATCAGAATAAGCATGCACTGCCCATTGGGTCCTCTTGGGCTAGACCTTTCTCATCAGAATGAACATGACTCTTCCTCTCTGTCTCTCATCCTGGGTTCCACCACCGAGGTTCACTTTCCTGCCTCTTTTTACATTCTTTTGATATTTGGCTGCTGCTAAACAGTACCTGGTTCTCCTCTATGGACAATAAAGCCAGGAAGGCAATTTCAGGCTGTCTTTTATGCAAAGGATTTAAAACGGACCCCAAAGCCAGCTGTTTCTGGCACAGAGATAAGGAAGCATTTTGTTCCTAACTCAGGATCAAAGGAAGCTGTCTAAAAAAGAAAAGTGCATCTTCAAAAGAAAGGATTATCTGAAGTTATTAGATATTGTGAGGAATTGTCAGCTGTAATTTTTCCTTTTTGTTCTCCCTACAGACTTTCAGAAAGCTATGGTTTCCTACATTGGATTAAAGGGCCTTTATTTCATGGGATATTTGCTCTTTGGCCTGGGCACAGGATTCATAGGACTCTTCCCAAATGTCTACTCTACCCTGGTCCTTTGTTCTATGTTTGGTGTGATGTCAAGCACATTGTACACTGTGCCCTTTAACCTCATTGCCGAGTACCACCGTGAGGAGGAAAAGGAGGTGGGTGACAAAGGGAATGTACCTGAATGATGTGGGAAGGAAGAATATGGCAGAAGGTTTACACATTTAAACATTTATAACCATACAGACATGACTACAAACCTAGCTGATTTCTTCCCTCTTTGCCACAAACCCACATGCACCTTTTGAGTTTTAGGACAATGATAGTGAGTCTCAATTATCTGATTAAAGAAGGCAGGTTTACTTATGCTGAGAAACCAGTCCATAATCAGACTGAGATAAAGGAAGGGGTTCTAAAGTCTTCTGCAACTATCCTATGGAGCTTTCAGTTCACTCCAGCATTTCTAGATGCCCACAGTGATGCCTTCCCTGTCCTAAGTATGACAGAGAAGCACAGAAGCATTTCTTGGGGTTACAGGCTGGAGCTGTGACTTGACCCTCCCCATGCTTCCTGGATAGAGGTGCGATCCACCTATGGCTTGGAATTCAGACTGCAAGGTGGGGCCTTAAGTACCCCTCATGATTGTAGCCAAGGGGTGCAGTAAAGAAACCACTGAAATGGTCACTCCATCATTAAAGGATTTTTTTTATTGTGGATAAGACAGAAAATATCCAGAGACATTTCTGTTTCAGAGAAGAGTTCAGAGCACAGAGAGAAAAACAAAACAAAACAAAACAACCAAACTGAACACAGGCAAGGATAGGGAAGCAGGAGAAAAGCAGAGAATACATACACACACACACACACACACATATACATATATATATATATACAGAGAGAGAGAGAGAGAGAGAGAGAGAGAAAGAGAGAGAGAATAGGGAGAGGAGAGGCTATACGAGGGTGAGTAGCTTGAGGGAGGGAAGCACATGAGCTAGACTAGGCCTAGGAGTTTGGGGTAGAGGCAGGTGTGTGTGTGTGTGTGTGTGTGTGTGTGTGTGTGTGTGTGTTGTGTGTCCAGGATGGGGGCTTTGAAATGTATAATGGGTACTTATGAATAATGACTATAGGAGACTGGAGGCCAGCATGGGCTTAGATATGTAAGACAGGTAGGTATATAAAGCCTGTTTTAATAAAGCCACATGTCCCTTCTTCCAGAGGCAAGGGAAATGACTCCTTTTGGCAGAGGTTACTGTTTCATAAGTTTCTGAGGAATTCTGGCTTTTATCTAACCACCAGAAGTCCTTCTGTGGTCCATCCTGAGCTGGCCTAGACTGCCATTTCTAGACAGTCACACTGCCTTTTGGAGTTTGGGGAATTAGAATTTCCTTTGGACCTGACAATGAGAAGTGTGGGTAGTTCTGTTCTTAGAATGGCTACCTCTTCTGATAAAAACGTACAACAGCTTCTCTGTGCAAACTGACTTCTGGTCCCTTAAATGGAGCAATGATGGAAAATCTAAAATGAGAACCATGAGTTCAATCCATCTCAACCGTAACTGTAAAACACCGAGTGCAAGTCAGTGTGATATACCAATCACATGACAGTGTGACGTAATTTCATCTTTTGTTTGCATCATTTGCTCTGGGACGTGCAGCAGAACTGCACCAGGAGCTAAGACCTTTCATGCAAGAGTAGTGACTGTCCTTATCCACTAGTAAAAGTTGCAGTGCATCATGGGGAGGGGCTGCTGTTTAAAAACACAGTCACCAGAAAAGCCTCCCTCTTTTGGAAAGAGTTACCGGCCTCAAAACATATAAACTGAAGACATGACTGTCCCATGGTATGGTTAAAGGGAAGGTTTTTTTTTTTTTAATAATTTATTTTTTATTTCTTCAAGTTACATCTCAATCACAATCCCCTCCCTACTCCCCCCTCCAGTCCCACCCTTCCACCCTCCTCCCCCTCAGCCCCACCATCCTCTTCAAAGGGAAGGTTTTTATTGTAGACATGAGAGACAGTGAACAGCCAGAGGGGTCTGGAAGAGTCTAGGGTAGAGAAAGTAGTAGACTGAGTGTGGGAGAGCTGAGAAAGGGGGAGGAGAGAGAGAGAGAGAGAGAGAGAGAGAGAGAGAGAGAGAGAAAGCAAAAGAGTGAACATAGTTACAATAGCAGGGTTATAAGGAGAATGAGGAGCTGGCAGGAAGGAAGTCCATTGACTGAAGGAGTTTAGGGTAGGGGAGTGGGTGAGAAGAGCCAGCATGTTAGCTGGACTCTGCAATGTGTAACAGGTACTTGTGATTCTGAGGGAGCCTGGAGGCTAGCATCACTTTGGTATGCTAATAGCCTCCACAGAGAGCCATTTGTCCCTCCTGCCTGTGATAAGGGAAATAGCTCCTTTGCTAGAGAGGAACCAGCTTTACAAGTTCCTGAGGCATTTTGGCTTTTGTCTAACCCCAGAATTTAAAGTTTCCTTGGACCTGACATAAAGTAGAAAAGCAAACTAACAAGGCTTGAACTCAAAGGAAATTAGACTGAAATTCTGCCTCCTTGGCCTCCTTGAAGCTGTGTGACACTGATCATGCCATTCAGTTAGTTATTAAGTAGTACTTAATTGAGCTCACTTTTACAAGAGGTTATCGTCTCATGAGGCTCAGTAATAACAATATACAAAAGTGTTCTTGTGAAGCTGCTCCCTCCATATCTCTTCTGTCCACACCCTCATCCTATACATGCTATGTTATTGTTCATGCTAGATATTTTTAAGCTTATCTTTTCAATAGTTTTAAGTGAAAATCAAGCAAACATGAATATGTTTTCATATTTCCTCATTTTTGGGAAGATAATATTCATTTTTCTTCACAAGACTTATTTTATTTAAGAGTAAAGGATCATTCAGAAACCAGATATCCATATCAGTCAAGTGAGAATAGTATTCACAGCACAAAGCATGTGGGAAAGTAAACAGAATGTATATACTGTGCTCAGAATAGTGCCTACTAAATAGTTCACAGCACTCCAAAAATGGCAGTGTTATTTGTTGTCCTGGATATAGTGAGAGTAATACCTGTACCATGTGGCTGCTAAAAACAAAATAAGGTCCTAACTGCCAAACAGCCTCGCATAAGGCCTAGCATGTAGGAGACACCAAATGGCAATGTGAACCAAAGTCAAATATCAAATATCTACCATTTTACATAATAACCATGCCTTGAAGAAGTCGAACCTGCTTCTCCTATGTTTAAAAGTAACTTAGCATCCTTTTGAAAATGTTAACTCTTTAACATCAGGGAAGAGAAAAGATTCGAATTGATGGTCTGTTGAGTTTCTTCAACATTGTATTTATTTTCTTCTTACAAAGAGAATTCTGACTATATTAATGTTTAAGCCATATACTCATTAAAGGCGGAAGAAAAGGCTTCCTTGCACATAAAGAAGACAGCATCAATGGAGTTTCCTGAGTCCCTGAATTAGAAATTAGCAAACTGTGGTCTGCCAGTCAAAGGCTTCCTGCTACTTGCTTTTCAACAGTTTATAGGATAAGAATCCCTTTAAGTTTGTAAAAGATTGAAAAAAATTAAAGAAGAATGCTGTTTTGTGATACCTAAAAATAAGATGAAATCTAACACTATTGTGCATAAGGTGGCACTGGGATGCAATTTGTTCTTTTTTAAATTTTAAGTTTATTATTTATTCATTTTACATCTCAATTGTAGTCTCCCCCCTCCCCTCTCTGGGGTCCCACCCTCCCACACCCTTCCCTTTATACCCTCACCCCTTCTCAGAAAAGGGGTGCCCCCCTCCTAAAATCCCACCCCAGCACATCGAGTCACATCAGGACTGAGCACATCCTTTTCCATTGAGGCCAAGCACCACATCCCTGGTCAGGGGTGGATGTGATCAAAAAGCAGACCAGACACAACCCTGCTCCGTTTGCTAGAGGACCCACATGATTACCAAGCTGCCTATCAGTTATATGTGTGTAGGGGACCTAGGTCCAGTTCATGAATGCTCTTGGCTTGGTGCTTCAGTCTCTGTGAGCTCCCATGGGCCTAGGTTAGTTCTCAGCTTTCTTGAGTTGTTGCAGAAGAGCCAAATTTTTACAACCAAGATCCTGTGAAGCATGGAGGTATTCACTGGGCTCTTCACAGATAAAGTACACTGACCCTGTGTACACTGGCCCTGTGTGGAAGTGCGTTGTAGACCAACTGCTGTTCCTGTGTTTCCCTTGCAGAAGCAGCAGGAAGCCCCAAGCAGCCCTGACAACCTTGAGAGAGGCAAAGGCGTGGACTGTGCTGTTCTCACCTGCATGGTGCAGTTGGCTCAGATCTTGGTTGGAGGTGGCCTGGGCTTCCTGGTCAACATGGCTGGAAGTGTCATCGTCGTGGTGATCACAGCCTCTGCAGTGGCACTGATAGGCTGCTGCTTTGTGGCTCTCTTTGTTAGATATGTAGACTAAGTTTATAAGGAGACATTGACCCAAACCTCAGACAAGTGAAGCCCATGGTAAGAACTCAGTCTTATCTCAGGCTCTTCAGATTTGGGGACTGTATGCCCCATGTTGGAACTTCATCTTGCATGCACACATGGGCGAAGGTGAGTGTGGTGGGATTACCCACCACACTACATCTTCCTTATCCCTCAGCGCAGGGATGGGACAGTCACGGTCTGTTTCTTGGTGGGGGGGCATTTCAAGCCTAGATAACATCTGAGAAGCAAATCAGTCCTACCTGTGATGCTTATAATGTAAATTTTTAAAAAGCAATTCATATACCATTGGGAAATCACATATTTCATCAAGTTTAGAAATAATTAAAATAGTGCTGGTTGTTTCTTTTACAGTGTTGATTTATTCAAATTTGATTTTCTCTTAATTTCTGTTAATGTATGACATTCTGAACAACTCTGCTTTGAATGTCTCATTCTGAAGGCTGTGCAACTTAAAGGCTTCTTTGATAACAGTAAACATGTTTTTCTTGAGTCTTACCATCACTTCATACTCTGAAATTTTGAGAAACAATTCCCGGGTTTCTCCTATGATATTTTGCCTCACCCCCCATTAAGCACACATTCTTGAGGTAAACCTTTCATTGGGCTGCCATGTGGGGAGTTTTTAGCAGCTTGAAGAGATTGCTTTGATACCACAATGAGAGACCATTTAATAGGAAAACTAACAATGTACTTTAGAGCCTAGCTAGTTTTGAACCTTTCTTTGGTATTTAGTGGCAAAGTATTTGACATCCCCAAACCACACACGCTCATGTATGCATTTGGTATGATGAGTTCCATTCTGAGCATTATGACAATTAGTACTTAGCACTTGCGGAGTGCTGGCCTCTACTGCAGATATTTAGCCTTCATTGACATAGCGATTTTGACAATGGATTCTCTGGCTGATCTTCACTTTTAGATGAGGAAATTGAAGCAAAGAGCCATTAGGTAGCTCTTCAAAGCCACACAAGTCATTAGTGACAGAGCTGGGCTTTCAATCCAGGGCTTTGGCTGACCTGCTTCCTGTGGAGAGCGAGCACAGGCAGGTAGCTGGCATGGGGTCAGTGCTCAATCAATGCCATGGTCATTGCTGGAAAACCTCATCACCTCTCCTTAGGTTTCCTGCAACCTTGTTAAGTGTCATCTATACAACTCTAATTGTGCCTGACCCATGCAGAAAGGGGATTTGTTCATATGCCTTCCGATGCGAAAGGAAGAAGTTATGTGTTTCCCTTTTCCTTCCTCATCCTACAGTTGTTGCTCCTGGTGGGTTTCTAATGACCAAATCTTTTCCTGGTAGAAGGGAATTTGGAGAAAGGCAACGAGCTGCCTCTCTCGGTGTGGCTGTTTGAGAGCTGGGATGTTGTTTTTGTTTGCCTGTGTAATGTAGAAGGATGTGTGCTGCCAGGTCATTTTGGATGAGCAGTCTGGAGATGGGGCGGCATCCTCAGGCTGTCAGAAGGGCTCTGTGTCCTCCTTTATTCAGTTGCCATGTGCATAAGTGGTGCAGGCCCACCCTGCAGAGCTCACAGCAGGAAGATGAATGGTATGGTCCAAGGCCCGATCTCTGTTGTTGTTTCTATCCCCACTCTATAGCACTCTGTCCCTGCACATGCTAACTCTTGAAGTGCTAATGCATCTCTGGCTACCCACACTCCGCCCATTACAGCCATTGCAGCCTCCACCCTCAGCCTCTCCTCACATCCAAGGGCACAAAGACTGAGTGGTGTGCTTCGCTTTTGGAAGATGAACTTAGTAGGGACCTGTGAAGGTTTTTCAAATAGCCTCAAGGGATGTGTCCATAGGAGAATTCTGGGGTCTGGAGCATGGGCTGAGGACATTTCATTCCATCCAGGGTGAGGCTTAGCTAGTGGGTGGGATAGGAACTGACCATAGTTTCTAGCCATGAAGTGCAGGGCATGGACCCTGACTGCCTGTGTATGAGGTCAGCATTGAAGACTACCGGCCTCAGAGCCCAGCCAGATATGGACCGCTTTGTCACCATGTGTCATGGTTCCTTCCTCTTCCTGTTTTACTGTGTTCCCAAATAGCTGCTGGGTCCTTGCTATCTTATACCCACTCTTCTCCTGCCTGCTACTGCCTGGTCACCCACCTTGTTGCTGCAATTCCCCCAAAGGTCTCCTTTGTGCTTAGATAGCTTGCTCTCCACTGCTGCTGTTATCATAGCGGAGTAAGGCAGAGGCCTGGAGCACCTCCGGCCAATTTTATTGTATACACAGTAATTGTGCACAGTAGGTGGAAAGGGGGAGGGCTTAGGCTAAGGTAACTGCTGCTTCCTGTTTGCTGCTCTTCATTGTCACTCTCCCTCATCACCTACAGGACATACACCTTCCTTATCACAAGGTAGGTAATCCCAGCTTCTGCACATTAACCCTTTCTCCTCGTGTCCCCAGTTTTTCAGACTTTGGGCTTTGAGCTTTGTTCCCAGACCCTGATGTACTATTGTCTCACTCATCAGTCTCCATGATTCCTTGCTCTCTCTTTCTTCCCACATGGGTGCCATTTATTTGTTGCCCCTCAATCAGGTCTCCTTGCAGTCACATAAGAAATCATCTCATCTTCTTTGGGGGCACACAAAGTCACTGCAAGGGTCCTAGTTTTTATCCCATCCGTGCTGGAGAACTGAGAATTTGACAGACTAGAAATGCGGCCATAACACCTGCTCTGAATTCTGTAGCATGAGACAGGAATGAACGACATCTCAGAGGTCCTGTGTCAGCTATCAGCGGGATGAAAGAAGCCCAGAAGTCACCTCTCTTGCTCTTCTTACGTATGCTTACCTCTATAAGGCTTAGGCCAAACCTGGAGAGTTCCACGTAATTCTTAAGCATAATTCCAAGGACTGTTTTGGTCTTTGAAGACTTGGGAATGAATGAATAAATGAATGAGTCAGTTGTGAATATGCCCTACAGCTAACAGTCATCTGCTTGAACCTTAAAGAAGTCAAGCATAGCCACCATTGATCAGCCACAGGGCATGGACTTTATTACTACAAGAGATCAAACACTGTTTCTGTCTGTCTGTCCTATCTTTGTCTCTCTGTCTTTCTGTCTGTCTGTTCTCTCTCTTACACACACACACACACACACACACACACACACACACACACACACACAAGTACTTTACCCATTGAACTCAATTCCATTAAAGGTTGAATGAATGGACATAATCTAATTTTTTTATAATTTATTTTTCATTTCTTCAAGTTACATCTCAATCACAATCCCCTCCCTACTCCCCCCTCCAGTCCCACCCTCCCACCCTCTTCCCCCTCAACCCCCCATCCTCTTCCCTTTTTTTTAAAGTTTAAAGTATATCTTTTCCCCCCACAGCTCCCCCTTTCAGTCCAACAAATAGTTCTTTCTCTTATAACAATAAATACAATACAAAACAACAGAAATAAATAGGCCACAATTATGAGAGTTATATGGTTTAGCATACATTCCCAATGTCCAGTCCATATGTATTTGGCACCTGACTTTAGCATTCTACTATCATTCAAAGATGTTTTCTTAACTTAAGATTTTTTGATATTGAGACATGTCAGCTCCTGATAGCATAATTCAATTTTTTAAAAGCCTTTAACCACCTCTGGAAAACTAGATTTTTATTTTATTTGGAAAAATGAAATTCACTCTGGCCAAAAAAAAAACCAAGCAAGCAAACAAACAAATACACTTAACCTTAAGACAAATAAAATCAATGTAGAGATGTAAACATTTTTAGTAGCAATCAGGGAACTCCTAAGGGATAAGGACAAAGTATGCTGTTGGTTTCTGTTTACCCAGTCTATCTCCATTCAGTTACCCCCCTCCACCATCAGCACCACTTGTCAACATTTTGTCCACATTCCCTAGATACATCTCAAATGTTTTACCAAAATCTGATCTCTCCGCAGAATCTGTCCTTTCTTCCTGGATTTTCCTCCCCATTTTTTTTTGTAGCCTCGCTATAGCATCCAAACCATTGTTCTCTGCTTTGTCTTTCTTGGCTCTGTGGCTGTTTGTCCTAACTGTGAAGTCAGGCTGTCTGTGGCTTATACCCTGACCACAGACCGACAGAGGGGCTGCCTGACCACCTCCTGTTGTTCTGTTTTTGAGTAGACAGAATCCATGGTTTCTGATTTCATCCCCCATCCTCATCCCATGGAGTTCTCTGATGCCCTCTTTGGTTTTGGACAAAGTGACTCCTTTTACAGAGATTTGCGTGAAGACCTGGCCCAAGCCCAGTATCTTTCTGCATTGCCCACAGCAGAAGCACACACATCAGGACCCTTTTTTAAAGGATGCTGATTCTGAGCTATCTACAAATAATGTTACTGTCAAAACTGAAATAGCAGCTCCAACCTCGCAGGAGTAGGTCTAATACCAATGTTGTACATGGACATCATATTGTCTGTTTCCTCCTACGATGACCCTTTTATTTATTTTGTATATTGGAGCAGGTCTTAGTTAGGGTTTCTATTGTGACAAAACACCATGACCAAAAGGCAAGTTGGGGGGCGGGGGAAGGGTTTATTTGATTTACACTTCTGCATTGTAGCCCACCATTGAAGGAAGTCAGAATGGGAACTCAAACAGGGTAGAAACATGAAGGCAGGACTGATGTAGAAGCCATGGAGGGGTGCTACTTACTGGCTTGCTCCCCCACAGTTTGCTTTCTTATAGAACCTAGAATCACCAGCCCAGGGTTGGCATGATTTACAATGGGTTGGACCCTCCCCAATCAATAATTACTTTTAAAAAGTGTCCTGCAGCTAGATCTTATGGAGGCATTTTCTCAATCGAGATTCCCTCCTTTCAGATAACTTTACCTTGTGCCAAATTGATGTAAAACTACCCAGCTATGAACATTAAGGACTTCCATTCCAACCTTTGTTGGCCCTGTTGATAGTCAATACCAGTGTCAATAATGTCAATGGGCCATGGAGGACCAATTTGACTGCCCTGAAACAAAGCATCAGGTCAGGATTTATTTTAAATTTGTTCTTTTTGGGTGAAGGTATGTGAGTGTAACTCTGTTGCAGACAGTGTGGCTTTGATGGCAGGTGTGCAGATCCCATATTCTGAGCTTGAAATCTCACATGCATGCACTTTTGACAAAATTACCAAACACTCCCATAGTTCAGGAGGCATTTTAAGCACAATTGTTTTTCTAGTGGTTCCTTATTGTATTGAGGTGACCACACCACAGTGTGAGGTGCCTGCTTACCAGTGTCTTAACCCCAGACCAAGCCAAATAGAACTGGAGTCTCTCTCCTGATCCTGGTTGAGGGATGGGCAGGCTAATATTTGATCTCAGTTATCAGAACCGTCTCAAGATAGGGCTCAGTGAAAATCTTAAGATCTCAGATTGTTTCTAGAACTGAGTTGTCATGAGGAGCATGCTCCATTTTCAGACAGCCCTGAAGCTGACCTCCATACTCAATGAACAAAACATTCAAAAGCCTCTGGAGCTCGGATAGGATGGTGTATTCAAATTCTGACTCTCACCTTCTTCTGTTGCAGGAGCAACAAATAACCTTACTCATAAAATTCTGGAGACGCCCTTGACAACAGCCTCTCTGCTTCCCCTTAGCATAGATTTCACTTGAATCCTCCCTCTCACTTTGAGGGATGGATCTCCGGCTTCTAGAAAACAGCTAGACAGCATTTCCTCCTCTTCTATGCCCCAGACATCACCGGTCCATCCCTCTATCTGCCAATCCAGACTCTCATCTCAGTCAGTTTACTTCCAGAGAGTAAAGCGAGCTGCTAAAGCGCCCCCACTCTCAGCAGAGCTTTTCAGGGTGTTCTCCCTGGCTCGCCTGCCACAGTAGACTAGACTGTCCTCAAGAGATTCTGGGTACCCAGGCTTTCGAGGAGACACTACGCTTCCAGCCCACTAATTCCAGTACCCCGTTACTGCATCTTAACAGGGTTTCTCTATTTCATCTCCTCTAATCACACTGCTCTCTTTTGCACCTCATGCCACCTGCTAGGGACTCCTGGGTGTGACATTTGCTCTCAGAGGCACAGCAGAGAGATCAGGCTCAGCTTGTATACCTTATAGCCCTGTCCAAGATTATAAAGGATACCAGGGTTCTATTTCTCACTTCCAGATGGCTACGGCAAGTTAGATCTTTGCTTGGGACAGTCTCGCAGCTCAGAGAGCCTAAGAAAGACTTTGTGGGCAACTTTCCTGGCTGGATTCTGCTTGAGGCCCCGTAAATTTCTTCATAGAAGTCCTACACAGCTCAGTCCCTCTGCCTCTCAGTGCCTTTCCTAGCTTCTGGGTGTCCCATGGTGTGCCTGGGGGAGCGGGGCTTGGAGTACATGACAGGGAATGGAGAATGTGGGGACAGGAGCTGAGGCTGCTGGCTCTATCCGGCTGCAAATATTTCTCTCCCTTAATCTGATTTCTGCAGAGACAGTCCTCTGGCCCTTTCACAGAGCTCTTCCCAGCACTCCTTTCCTACCTATTTCTCCATTCCTGCTCCTCCAGCCTCCAAACTGCACTGCTCTCCCCTTTCCTTTGCCTTTGAAGGTCTTCCTGAGCCTTGACACGTCTCAGTAGGCTGAGCTGCTAGGCAGCAGGTCGTAGCGCCCCCCACTGTAGACCACCACACCGGGTGGGTAGTAGAGGAGGTCAGGCTCTGCAGCAGCATTAAGCGGCGCCAGGGCCTGCAGGCCGTGATCCTCCGGCTCTGGCTTGGTGGTGGCGGTGAAGGGGCGCATGCTGGTGAGCGAAGGCGATGCTATCCGCCACAGCAGGTTCTTGAGCGCCTTTCGGAACTCGCGGCGCACTAAGCAGTAGAGGATCGGGTTGAGGCAGCTGTTGGAGTGCGCTAGGCACACGCTGATTGGGAACGCGTACACTTGGCACAGGAAGTACTCCTGGCCGAAGGGCACGGCGTTGAACTTGATAAGGATGCTCCAGGTGGTGAGCGCCTGGTTGGGCAGCCAACACAGAAAGAAGGAGAGGACTACGATGGTCACGGACTTGGTGACCTTGGACCGTCTCCTCGCGCTTGCGGCACTCAGGCCTCCCCCAGGCGTTGCTGCTCCCTCTCCATCCGTGGTCCCCACTACGCGGCGGTCGGAGATAAAGCGCACTAGCAACAGGTAACACAGACTGATGACACTCAGTGGCAGCAGGAAGCCCAGCAGCACCTTCTGGAGGTGGTACAAACCCAGCCAGAACTGCCTGTCCCAGCCCAGTAACTTGTCCGGGAAGTGCATGAGACATAGCTCCTCGCCCATCACCCGGATGGTGGTAGAGAAAATGGCATTGGGCAGCGAGGCCAGAGCGGCAGAAACCCAGATCAACCCACACAGCACCTTGGCTGAGAAACAGCAGCTGTCCCTCAGGTTCTGGCCGCAGCAGTCGCCGCGGCCGTGCCCTCGGGCCCGGTGGCTCTTAAGAGCCGAGGCCACCGAGTGGTAGCGCGCCACGCTCATAGCAGTGAGAAAGAAGACGCTAGAGTACATGTTCATGGACGTCACCATGGACACGACCTTACACATAGCCTTGCCGAAGGGCCACTTGAAGTCTAGTGCGTTCTCCACCGCCCAGAAGGGCAGGGTGAGCACGAACTGGAAGTCAGTCAGCGCCAGGTTAGTGACGAAGAGGTTGATGGAGGATTTACGCCAGCCCTGCTTGCTCTTCATCAGGTAGAGAACCAGCAGGTTGCCGGCCAGTCCCAGCGCACACACCACCCAGTAAACCACGCTGATGAGGATCCGTACCCGGGCCTCAGTGTCTGAGCTCTCTGTCCCGCTGCTGCCTGGGGCGTGCCCAGGCGCCGCACCGTCCGGTAACTCCAGTCCCAGCTCCCGCCACAAGTCCTGGAGCTGCCGCGACGCGTTGCCGCTTGCGTTGGCAACCTCCAGCAAGTCTGGGATCAGACCAAAGAATTCCGAGAGCTCATCGCCCGCAGCCGCCTTACTCATGCTGGCTGCGGTGGTTGCAGAAGCCTCCTGCAGGCTCAGGTGCCTCTGGGTCATGTTCTGCGGGTCACCTACCGGAGAGGCACCGCTTGCTCCGGGGATGGTCTCCAGGCTGGGGCGCGGAGCAGACAACGCCTGAGCTTTCTGAGAAGCGGCTAGGGACAGCGCCTGGAAAGTGGGTGCTGGAGTCGCGCCCGCGCCCAGAAACCGCCTTGGGCGCAAGGGTTGGGTGAACTCAGGATCAATTCTTGACGAGTTTAGAGCAGAGGAGGGCAGTTCTAGGCTAGTGGCTGGGGATCAAGGTTCCTCTTGGTGAGGACTGAGTCTCCGGCGGCTACCCACTATAAGATTGAGTCTTACCCCTCCGCTTCTCTGTTATCCCTTAGACGCAGTCCCCTGCTCAGAAGCACAGTTCTCGGTCTGCTTCTCTTCCCAAAGCCTTCGATGACTTGTGCGGTTGCCCGGACGATAGTCTCTCCTTTTAGAGGAGAACAGATCGTGAACATCCGTGTCTCGCACTGACTGCCTGAAGGTTGATTCACGCCATCACTTCCTGGAGCTCTGTTGGTGTTTTCTGTTTGTCCGATATTGTCCAACTGGCTTACGACAGTTGCATGGGTTACATTCACACCCGGCGAGTCTCTGTGGAGAGCCCCAAAGAGCATGCGTAATCTCCAAGCAGGAAGAAGGGATGCTTTCCGAGGTGCTGAACCCCGCGCCCCATCCGGAGGGTGGCAGGTCCATGGGCAATTCCCTTCTCTTTTAAATTGCAGAAGGAATGGTCTTAGGCTTTATTTTTCTCTTGTGCCTGGATTGAGTCTGCTTTCTTTCTTATTCTTATTATGTTCAGGTTTTTTTTTGTTGTTTATTGAAATCATCCGGCTTACACAATAGTGACGTCTTTTCCTCTTTAAATCAAATAACAATTAATCATTTCCTAATACTCGAACTGAAGCCCCATCTCTCCTTTAATTAGCTGGCCTGGTATTAGATTGGCAGAATTCCAAGGGTTTATGTTTGTCTGGAATTGAGTGTACTTTAAGAACTGAAGCTGTGGGGGGCGGGCGGGGGGGGAAGTTACTTTTCAGCGTTGCAGTTATTCAAATGCTAGGCTAATTGCTTTGGTGTAAAGTAGACTTTTAAGGAAGGATTTAAAAGAATTTGGAGTATTCTCTTTACCGAGAAACAAAACTGAAATATAAGTACACTAAGCATCCAGTAATTGTCCTCAATTCTGGGATAATAGAGGGTTCATGACTTTATTAACAGTAATTAGGGGGTATAACATCAGAGAGATAAAGACATTTAATCTGACAAAGAAACAATGAAAGGAAAGAGGTACTTAACAGTCTCAGTTTAACAGTTCTAATTCCAAAGCGCACTTTAAAAAGGCACTTCGCCGTCGATGCAGCATTTCTCTGTTTTACCAATAGAGGGCGCCAGAACTCTAGTAAAACAATGAAACCAGTCTGCTCAGTTCTGATCTGAAGAAGCTTCCCTGTCTTGCTAATTCTGTGCTTTTGTGGATCTTTCTTCGTATCACAGCCCTATAGCCTCATCTTCAAGCACACATTTTTATTTTTACAAAGCTTTTTCTTCCTCTGTCAAGTTTTTTTCTTTTGTTTGCATTTCAACAGCTATTGAAAAACAACACCAAAAGCCCTCTGCAGTTTTTATTTTGTTACTCATTTAACAAATACTTATTTAGTACTCCTTTGTGTTAGGTATTATTCCATGACTAGAAGACTTCGTGGAAAATAGAATCTCTTAGGGTTCACAATCGGATAGGTGACACAAGTATTTAGGAGTTGTGTGATTGTAATTACAAGAAGGAAAACAAAGTAAAATGAACTGTAAACCATTTACAAGGAAGTTTGAACTTTCTGAGTCTATTTGTTTATTAACAAGGGTTACAGCTCTTCAAATTAAACATTGTGCAATCAATGTTAGTTTTAATTTGCTAGGTGTTTATCTGGTGAGATAAGGGTTTTCTTTTTTTCTCTAGAAAACTTAATAAATGGTATGCCTTGGAAACTATAATGTCTTAAGGGAAGATAAATTTGGTAACTATGTAAAGGACTATTCCCTGTACACAGAAAAAGAAAGAACATTGTGTGCAGGAGTACTGTGAGTGAAGATACCAGCTGGGAAAGAAAGGAGACTAAACCCCTGTACATAGGTACAGCAAGTGGGGCTAATAAGGTATGACAACCGACTAGCCAAAGACCTTTGATCCTCAGTCAGAGCAAAGAGAGTCCTTGGGAAAATTCGGAAAAGAAAGCAGCAAGATCAGTTTTGCATATCCACACCATCCCTTGAGCTGTTTGGCCGGTGGGACAACAGGAAGACAAAGGAGCATTTAGCCAGTTAAAAAACTAAAGCAGGGTGCATGACTGGGATGGTCGCAGTCTGACCTGTGGTGGAGAAGCCCAGAATGAAATTTACAAAGATACTCTGAAAACTGACTACCGGGACCTTGGTGGATGGCGTGCAAGGGGTGCAAGCCATCAGGAAACAAGCACTCTTGAGATTCTACTTTTCGTCTGGGTAGGTAGGGATACCGAGAAGATGAAGTGACAGGAAAATGACAAATTCAGATTGGACGTATGATACAGCAAATGCCTATAGGACTATCATTGAGAAATTGGAGGGCAACTGGATATACAGGTTTGTAACTCTAACCTCTAGACCCTTAGCTCTTTGAGTCAATGGAATGTAGATGAAATGCACAGGTTTGGTATTGTCTGGTGGAAGCCTGAGAATAGAGTAACTGAAGAAGATAGTAGACCTGGATAGGACAGTAACGGATGGGAGAAGGAGCAGGAGAAAATTCAGAGCATGTGGCATGGAAGCCAAGAAACATAACAAATGTCAGGGGAAAGGAGGCTATGTCCAATGCCACTTGAGAGTGGAGGGAGGCAAGAGTGGAGAGACTCAGGTTCAGAGTCCAGGACACCATTGAGAGAGTCTCAGCACTCAGCAGCATTTCAGGAGGCAGACACTGAGCGAAGGGGCTACTAATATCACTAAGAAGAGAGTCCTATTGACTTCGGGGCACTAAAGAAGCAAGCCAAGGGAACTGGATAGAATTCAGACACACTGGCTAGCATTCCACTCTTTGGAAATCTATGGTACAGGCTGAAAGATTCACCTAGCTAATCGCCAAAGCAAAAGAATGAAGTCATGAGCTTGGGCCTCAGTGTGTGATGCTCGTCGGAGAAGTCATTTTAGTCTAAAGTACAATTTCCCAACTTGGGAAATGTAGACATTCTGAGACAGGCAGTTGTCTGTTATGGGAGGGTGACCAGCACTCCTGACCTGTTCCCACTGGACATCAGAGACAGTTCTGTCTCCTGCAGTGCAATCCAAAATGTACTCGAGCAGGTGTCGCCTGTAACAAGGGTTCCCCTTTATTCTATTGTTTGGAAACTATGACCTAAAGACAGACTGTGTTAGAAGACCAGAGAGAATGTGAAAAAAATCCTTTGTGACTGTCTTCACATTTCTAGGAAAATACTTCAAAGGGCTTTGCCTTTAGGGGGGGGAGTTAAAAGTGTGTATAGGGAAGTACCATAGTATACTGTCTTAGGCTAGACACATACTCCTCTCAGCATCTGTGCAATACATCCTCCCAACTAGAGAGCCTTGTCTCTGGGTGCTCCTCAGTTAAACTAACATGAAGTTGGGGTAATAGCATGAAGGGCATTATGTCTGATTATTGCTCCACCTGGGACATTTTCCTAAGGAGCCAGAAGCCCTGGCTCATACACATAATAGCTGAGACTCCTGGACCCCATCCACAGTGAGGTAAGTTACCTCCTGGTTCTGGATTCTACCTCCATTATTGCTGTGCTGAGAGATATTTCAGGTCACCCAGGGGCTGTAACCATAACTAGGGGGCATTCGGATGCTAGTTGTACCCAGGCCATCTTGGGAGTGAAGGAAAGTACAAAAGGCAAGTGTTTGTGTCTTTACAAAGTACAAAAGGCAAGTGTTTGTGTCTTTACAAAGCCATTCTTATATACCTCCCAATGATGCTTCAGGTTACACTCCTCAAACAGGTGTTCCAAGTAAATAGAGACTTTGAATATGAAAAATGGAAGTAAAAGACTCCCAGTGTAAGGAAGTAATTGGCACTCAGGAATAGCCTGAGGTAGTTGCTGGGCATGCCATGTGAAAGTTACTGGAAGGGGTTTGTTAAAAATTCAGATTACAAACTTTCCCATATCCCACCCCATACCCAGAGATTCTGATCCTCAAAGGGGTTGGAAAGGAGCCCAGAGGTCTACAATTTGAACATTCTGCCAGGAGACTCAAATATTTCCTAAGTTTGAGTGTCTGTACTAATTTCAATGTAAGCTCTAAATCTCTATGTAATAATTTTGAATTCTTGGGAACAATGACCTCCAATGATAGTTTACTACACACTTGACTTGAGTGAGGGCAAAGGAACTGCAGAAATGATTGACTGCGTACTCTTAATGTCACAGTTAAGCCCCTATTGATCTGAGGGGCAGTGGTGCAGAGGGGCTGTGAGCACTAGTTAGCAAGGACTCAGCCTGAACCCTCAGGAATGGCTGTCCCCATGTGTCACTCTCACCAAATGTTGTCAAAGTGCCAGAGCGCTTAGAAAGATCTTCGTTTCTTTGTCTATTCTCCCAAATGAATCACAGATAATACATAAGAACTTTCAGTTTTATTTGACTAAGTTTGTACTATGTAAGGATAGTTATAAATAAATAAATTTCCAAATAAATTCATTGTCAGAGAAAACTAAACTTTAGATCATTTATCTGAAAAACATCGACCCTGTTTAACTGAGACAACACATACAAACTTCAGGGAGAAAAGCCTTTCAGGGTGAAATGCCATTTGGTGTGCTGTTAAAAATAACACCACGTTATGTGTGTGATTTGCCTTCTGAATCTCTACTGGAAAGTTGACCAATATGTAATTTGTTGATATTGTTTGAGAGTATAAACCTTGTGGAAAAATGAAGAGAGAGGATACCTTTCTTCAGCAGTTTGATTTCTAGTCAGTCATGGCCCATTCCCCACTTCCAGTCCATTATTTTGATTATCAAGTTTTATCACTGTGAATATTCGCAGGTCAAATTCTTGACTGGTATTACCCTTGCTAATGATGGCCTTGCAAATCTCTCTTTTTCCATGTCAAAATATTTCACTCTTAGTTAAAGTTCAATCTTAGGCAAAAATGCTACTGTTCTGAGAAAAGTTCCCTGATTAATTGAAAACGAGGCATCTTTCCCCCTCATTGGTGCTTCTCTTTAGGTTCACTTCCCACATATTGGATCCTTCCGCTATTTCTGTATAGTTTTTCCTGCTGGGAACATGTGTATTATGATCACTCTTGAAGCTCATAAGCACAAAACATGTTTTTAAAAAGAAAGATTTAACGTTAATAATCTAAGATTCCAACTCAAGATACTGGAAGAAAACCACTAACTTACCTCTAGAAGGTAGAATCAGAGAAATGCAGACAGAGGGTCAGTTGTATTAGAAATTGACTCTCTTGTTGCTGGGTCATCGATGGATAGATAGAAAGGTCTCAAGGGAGGGTCAGAGCATCTGGGGCCAGGGTTACTTTGGGTCCTGGGAAAGAGGCTAGCTAGTATGTGTGTGTGTGTGTGTGTGTGTGTGTGTGTGTGTGTGTGTGTGTGT
>CAJQZJ010034032.1:1261609-1271698 GCA_907164525.1 Lophiomys imhausi
GTGTGTGTGTGTGTGTGTGTGTGTGTGTGTGTGTGTGTGTGTGTGTGCTTGTGAAAGCCTCTGATGTCATTGTTGCTTACCTCAGTTCAACATGGACCTTCACAGTGTTGTGCACTCTGTTGTTGGTACAACATTCCCAACTCTGAACCACAGGAATATTACCTTACTAGTCATTCATCACATATCAAAGCAACTTCTCTCCTTTTCTTTGTCCACCACATATGTTCTCTCTGCTCAGGTGGGCATTTCTTGTCTATTCTTGTTGCCTGAACCACAAATTCTCTTTCTTTTTTTTTTCAACGTTTATTTATTTATTCAAGTTACATCTCCATCACAGCCCCTTCCTCTCTCTCCTCCCCTCCAGAACCCACCCCACCTTCTTTTCCCTCTTCCTCCTATCCTTCCCCTCGGGTGAGAGGGCCCCCCAATATCAATGGGCTAAGAGCTTCCTCTTGCTCTGTGACCCAACATGGCAGCCCAGCTAGGGTAAAGTGTCTCACTAACAGGCAACAAAGTCCATGACAGGCTAAGGGATATGAAGACCAAGTTGCCTATCATCTATATGTGTATAGTGGGGTCTAGGTCAAGCTAAGTATGCTATTCTTTTCTTTCTTTCTTTCTTTTTTTTTTTTTTTTTTGGTTTGGTTAGTGTTTCAGTCTCTGTAAGCCTCTGGGGACTAAATTAGTTGGTTCTGTTGATCTTCATGTGTTGTTCTAGTGTGGAAATCCTGTATAAGGGAGAGTGGACAAAATCTCTTTCTTAAAGATTTTTTTTTCATTTTTAGTTTTAATTTTCTACTGAAAATCATATACATGAATATAATAAATTTTTGCTCATTTCCAACCCCATCTTCTTTCATACCTACTCCTTGCCCACTGATGCCTTTCTTCCCATGCGCATACTTTCATACCCCGCCACCACCACTGAGCTTAACTGTAATTATTTGCATGAGCATGACTTGGGCATTATTTACTGGAACACTGGCAACTTATCAGTGGCTACTCCACTGAAGAGAGGCTGTCATCACTGGTGACCATTAACTGCCCAAAGTTCTTCAGTGAGCATTGGAGGATGTCTTTAATTCCTTTCATTCGTAGGATGAAATGGTGATGAGTCCAGGTAACTACCGCTGAGACCACAGTGTCCGGAGACACTGTTTCCCAGCATCCTTCCCCGTATTTCAGCTCTTACATTCTTTCTGCCCAGCTTCCGTGATGTTCCCTGAGCCTTCGAGGGCTGATAGAGATGTCTTATCTAGGATGGAGCACTCCACGGTCATGTTTTCTCAACACTTTGACCTTGAACTGTTGATTCGTCTTGGAGATTCAACTCACATATCATTTCATTTTTGGAAGACTGTAATTCTCCATGTTCCCAAAAGACAGTCAATCACTCTTCCTATGTCCGTATAGGACCTTGAATGGACATCTACTATTATGCTACTGCTCACTTAATCATGAAATAAACTCCTCTAAACTGAATGCATCTTGAGCCCTGTATTCATGTCTAATCCATTTGTTTGTATCCTCAGCTCTCGACATAGTGCCGGGAAAGTTATATGGACTTTGAACCCACCAGTGAGTCATTAATTCCAGTTTTTTTTCCCCTGACCACTAACACCCATGAACAATAAACAAGCAATTTCCAGTTAGAACACCCTACAGTAATAAAGAAGCTCTGCTTCAAACACTTCTCCAGGTCTCCTCATCGTGCCTTGCGCAAAATGGAAACTGTCATTTTCTTTTTTCTTTTCCTTTATTTTTTATTTCTTCAAGTTACATCTCAATCGCAGTCCACTCCCTATTCCCCCTCCAGTCCCACCATCCCACCCTCAACCCCCATCCTCTTCCCTTTTTTTTTTCTTTTAAGTTTAAGGTATATCTTATTTCCCCCTACAGTTTCTCCTTTCAGTCCAACAAATGGCTCTTTCTCTTGTAATAATAAATACAATATAGTACAATAGAGGTAATTAGGCCACAGTTATGAGGGTTATATGGCTTAACGTACATTCCCAATGACCAGTCCATATGTATTTGGCCCCTGACTTTAACATTCTACTATCTAAACATCTCCATGAGTTTAAAGGTCTATATCTGACTCAACATTCATACTAACTTGCAACACAATTTTAAAAGTATCTTCTTAGATCTATAACACTCTCTTGACTCTTAAACAACTCAAAATTTAATTATGAGACTCTAGCTATCTGTTCTTCAACCACCTCAGAGACCTGAGAGGGATAAATATATCTGATTTTATAGGAAGTACAGGGCCTGCAGCTTCCTAAACTAAGAAATGACATACCTGTGGCTGCCTGGACAGTTCCCATTTTCTCTCCATACATTACAGCATCGATCTTTAGTCATTTGGCCCCAGAGAAATGGGATGGAAGGGTTAGGAGGTAAAGAAAAAAAATGAAATGTGATGTTTCGGCCTTTTACTACTAATTGCCACAAACTGTTTAGGGTAATTAAGAAATGCAAATTAATGGTTATGCAAGCTGGTCATTCAGTTAGGTACTATGACAGCCTATTATAGTTACTTTCTAAGCTAATCAGAAATAAACCAGCAAGAGACAAGCAACATCTGCTTACCCTAATATAAGAGATAGATAGGGCCTCTTCAAAAACCTCAAGAGATCTGCAGAATATGGCATTCAAAGATGTTTTCATAACTTTAGATTTTTTTTATATCAAGACATATCAACTCCTGACAGCACCCCCTATTCTCCTCCAAGTAGAAGATGAGCATCGAAGAATCTCCAGTGGGAGATGATTGAATTAGTCGCAAGCCTATCTCTTGGTAGGAAAAGCCCCTTGCCCCAACTGTAGACAGACTTCTGTCCAAAAAGGACAAAACCTGGAAGCAGGTAAGTCGACAGCCTAGCTCTGCCAAGACAGGGTAGGCAAGTCCTTCATAACCCCTGCTCTACAATCAATGTCTGTCAGATGGAAACTGTCATTTTCAATGCACAGGAAGCTGCTGTTGCATAGTGAGGCCCTACACAGGTTTCATTAGCAGTAAAATGGCTTCTGTATTCAGGCTAACAATCAGGGCTATCAGGCAAAGAACTAATGAGGACATGTTCCAGCAGAAGATATTGACACTGTTCTTCATTCCTTCCACAGCATTCTGAAGACAGAACAAAATGTCAATTTGACTATCATTCTAAATCAACTAAACCAGGCTTATTTAACCTGGCTGGATTTTCATGTACAGCTTTTAGGATTGTGTGTGTGTGTGTGTGTGTGTGTGTGTGTGTGTGTGCATGAATATGCATATGCATGAGCACATATATGGTGTTTATGGGGGGCAAACATCTGAAGGTCAGAGGACAACTTTAATTAATAATTATTTAGTCTGTGTGAGTGTTTTGCTAGCATGTAAGTCTGTGTACCGCATGCATCCATGGTGCCAGCAGAAGCCAGAATGGAGTGTTGAAGCCTCCAGGACTGGAATTATAGAAGGTTGGGAGCCTCCATGAACCTGTGTCCTCTGAAAGTGCTGTTAGTGCCCTTTCTTTCAGTCAGAGGCGTTTCCTGAGCCTAAGAAAACAACTTTTGTGGGGTTTGTTCTCTTATTACACCTTTATGTGGGCTCCAGGCATTAAACTCAGGCCTGCTCACTCTGGTGTGCCTCTGTCACTATAGCGTAGTTTGTTTTTCCTAGAAGTGTTTACCAGTGTGACCTCACACTAGGCTTCATGGTTGTTTATATGTGAGAGGGCGAGGGTTCGGCTTCTTTCCTCTGAATAGCTTTATCTGTGCTTCCAAGTGTAGTCTGTTCTTTTTATTGTTGAGTATTACTCTACAAGATGGGTATAAAGTTTATTTATACATTCAGCTATTGACAGATTTGGATTATTGCCCAGTTGGGGTTATCAATAAAGACACTACTGTAGATGATGGTGCTTAGGTCCTTGGGCGGATACATAATGTTTCATTTGTATTTTGCTAATCCCAAAGAGTGGAATGGATTAAGCCATGGTAGGTGGATAGTTACAATTTTAAGAAACTGGTAAGATGTTCCTCAAATGTTTAAATGTTTGTATCCTTCCAAATTATAAGTTGAAATCCTAAATAGATGTTGCCAGGAGGTGAGGTCTTTGGAAGGTCATCCTATGGTATGAAGAGACCCTAGAACTTGGAGAACTATATAAGGAATGACACTGTTTAAATAAGCCAGTAAGCAGTCCCTCAGAAGACAGTGAACTTGCTGAGACCCTGAGCTTAAACATCTCAGCCTCCAGTATGCTTTCTGTCGATTGTATATGACAGATTGGTAGTTTTCCCTTCTCTTTCAGGATTTTAGAGATATTACTTGTCTTCTGGTTTGCTTTGCTTTGGATGAAGTTTGTCTCTTTCTGCTCTTTGTTCACATGTAGAATGTCTTGCCTTATTTTTCAGGTTGCATGCTGGATTTCCCATTTCTTTTTTGCTTTGAGTATTTGGGTTGTGATGTGGCCTTGGGGTAGTTTATATATTTCTGTGTCTGCAATTTATTGAACATCTTGCATATGTTTCAGAGTTAGCAGTATATTGGTCTTCATTTCTTTGAGTAGTTTTTTGAACCCCTCAATTCTTTTGCTCTCTCCCACTATAGAAATATATTCTCAGCATTCCATTTAAAATTATTTTACATCTTCAAGTTCACAGATATTTTCTTCTGCAGTGTCTAATCAATTAACAATGTCATACAATACAGACATGGTTTTCTTCATCCTAGAAGTTGGACTTGCTTTTTCATATCTCTTTTGTCTTTCTTTACCACACCTATGCTTCCTTTGCCTTTTTCTAAATAATGTAGTCACCTGAATCTAAAAATACCCTTCTTTAATCATAATTATCATCAACAATATCATTTTGCAGTCTGATTCTCCTCATTTAATTGCTTCTTTGTAGTAATATTTTAATTGGATAATGTATATGATAAACTTTACTATTGGATAATGACTCACTCCTTTGGTATTCCTTTAAATATTCTTTAATTAAATTGTTCAATGGTTTTGCTCATGTATATAATGAATTTTAGTCACTTCAGTCTATTGGAAGAGCCTGCTGTTAAGGTTGCAGTCTACCATGTCCCGACAACTCTAAGCAGGATCCCCACATCTTTTATTTGAGGAATGTCATGTAGTCCTTGGCCAAATTACTGGTTCATCTTCCTTTTTCCAGATAAGAACCTACTCAGGAAGCTCCTGGGATTCTTGGAATGCCTCTCCATGTAAATGAGGCATTCCCAGTGCCTTAAAACCCAACCAATGATGTACACTCTCCTGGGAACCCCCGCCCACTCCCCAAAGATCGATATAACCCTTGTTCACCCTGAATAAAGTTGAGCTGTCTCACTGAAGCTGATCCTGGAAGTCAGTCATTCCATCATACTCACAACAATCTGGACCTCTCCTCTCCTCCAACCCCTGCACATCTCTGCTCCCCTTGCCCTCATGGCTGGTAGCCTTCAGCCCCTAAGGAAAGGGGAGACCCAAATCACCCCAATATCCTCTCTCATGCCCTTCTATCTTCTTCCCCCGACAAATTCTCTTCCTGCTATTATTGTGTGTGTGTGTGCCCCACTGAATTTAATTAAGATTGCTTGCATGAGCATGCATGGTTAATTTGGGTTACAAGTTAGTAACTTATAACTTGATGACCTGCTTTTTTTTTTTTTTTTTTTGCTGTGTTGTGAGACCAGATCAAATTTTGCCTTCCCCAGGGCAACATCTAATCCCCTGTACAAAGCGTTTTCCAATTTGAGCAGGGGAAAGCAAGCTATTCCCAGCTGCATGCAAGTGTAGCACTGTTCTTTTGACCAATTTGTTTCTTGTCTTGCTTATGGTAATTTTATAACATGTATAGAGTGATTAGAATTCAATAAAAGGGATGAAGATGATTCCTCTATTCATTTGTAGAACTTTCTGTCTGCCCTTCTCTTCTTTCCTGGCAGGTCCTTCCTGTCCTGCCACCTTCTTGTCACCATAGTCCTTGGTACTTTGGCCATCTCCAGTTCTTGACTGTTCTCTCAATGACAGGTCAGTGAGCTGTCTGAAGTCCATCCACTCATCTGCACTGCAAACTAGAAAGTTTCTCTGGACAGTAGGCGGGGTAACAGTAGCCCTCACTTCATTTGTCCACCTGATGTCACTCTCTCCTTTATCTTACTTGTTTACGTAGGAAGGCAAAATTGCACTTCTGTTACTCTGTCAGAGTTCAAGACAAATATCCCCTTTATGGATATTTATACACTGTGTAGACAAGGCTGGAGAGCATCTTCACAATGTCTTCATCAACCACGTATCTTCAGCAATCTGAATAAGAAACATCTGGTGTTATTAGAGAGAAAGACTGCTGAAGTACCTTAAATTGCTGCTGCAGTGTGAGAGTTTGACAACATATTTTCTAGTCTCCTCAACATTAATGCTTGCTTTTAAGAGTGTCAATAATATGTACCAGGGCTAATAGTGAAATATTGCGGAACCTAATAAACACCACCCTAGCCTCCAAGGAATCATTGGTGGACTTGTGAAGGGCCTCAATTTCCAAACCTCACAAGCAGAGCAATGACTCTTGATTTCTCTCTCTCTCTCTCTTTTTGTCTGTGCTCCAAGATTAGATGTCAGACCTTGTGGAAAAATGATACTATGGTGGTCCTTTGAATAGACCAGTACTCTACCTACTACTTGAATACATATTACACATAGTACATGTGTGTATACATGAACACACATAAAAACTTATGTGACCAGCTACTTTGCTTTCAGTAAATCTCTAGAGGAGAATATTTATTCCTATGGGCAAAGGAATAATAATGAAGCCAGAATTTGTCTTCCAAGGTCAGGTGGAAGTTAGGAAAGGAATCCAAAACTTTCATCAAAAGAATGTATCTATGAGCTTCAAACATCTCTCATACTGTTCCTCACTAAGTTATCCATCCGTACATCCATCCTCTGATCAAATACTTAGCAGGTTCATCTTTGAGTGATATACAAAAAGAAATAAAATACAGTCTCTATGCCCACTGCTTACAATCAAATGAGAATCCAATCAAAACCACCTAATTAGCGTGAATCTTTCTGGAAGAAATGAGGCTTATTGCCCATTTTCTAACTCACTTTCAAGTGAGTTATCCCTGCTTTGTGCTCACAGATTTCCCTAACTCTTACACACCAGTCTGTGTATTCAGCCAATGCATCCTGAATGCCTGACTTTTCTCACACTCAGTTTCAAAGGCACTACAAGTCTATTCATAAAAAGACTCTTATTTTTAAAGATGAATCACATTACATTAATCTGATCATAGACACAGCTTTACTCTAGGAAGCAGTGACTGAATCACTGATCTGGAGGCCTCTCAGGTGACCCAGTCCAGTTTTGTGTGACACCAAAACAAATAACTGATAGAGTGAGTCAGTGTTATCTGTAAGAGACAGGGGGCAATCAAACAACAAAGGCAGTCCCTGGCTGCCATGAAGGCCATCAGGCTTCAAGATGGATAAAGATATTGGAAGAAGCTCTTGGCCCTCCACAGTTGTCTTGTGGGCCTCACGAAAGGATGCTGAAGAATACAGTCAGGCTTTCTGTGCTGAGAAAAATCATGGCTGTGGACATGAATCACATTGTTTTTCAGCAGGGTGGGCAAGCAAGGTTGAAAAATCAACAAAATACATAAAGAAATCTTTAGTCTTAATCTAAGGTTAAGTTCAAGGTTGATCTTTTACTGTAGTATTCAGAGAAGAAACATGCTGTCCAGGAAAGCTCAGCCATCTCAGTATTTGTGGCCGCTGCTTCCTAAGTTCCAGGGAAAGACTCCAACATATATCAGCAGCATGAATGTCCCAGCCTGAGTTTAGGCCCCATTTTCTATCATTTCTATATTTAGTGATGAAAGAGAATCAATGGACTAATTGTGATACAGCCATACAATAGAATGCAACTTGAAAATCAGAAAGAGCAATCAAAACACACAACATCCATGCATCTCAAAAAGAATGCCCGGTAAAACAAGACAAATGAAAATGAGAACTTCTGAGTAATCTATTCATACAAAATTCTGCAAATATGCTAAAAAACAAAAACAAAAACAAAAAACAACTCTCAGACGTTGGTGACAGGATGCAGAACAGTAGCTGCCTAAAGTTAGGGATGATTTCACTAGGAACAGGAGGAAAGGTCTTCCAAAGAAGCCACCTAGGAGAGAGCTGGCTCGATGCATGTGTTTATTACTTGAACCACATTAATATTGTTAATATTGTTGTGATGGTCTCACAGGGTTATACTCGTATTTTCAACGTGTATAAAGTTGTGCACTTTAAATAGGTTTAGTGTTTCTTAGGCTTAAATCATACTCCAGCCATACTATTTACAGTATGATTGCATATTAGACATTATTATGCTATTGCTGCCTCCACTGATCTCATCTTTTCACTTCCAAGTTCCTTGGGAACACAATTAACACTCTGTTCTCAGTGATCCCAGGGGGATACCAAAATCCAGTAATACCAGGGAGTGGCTCTCCAGGACCAGGACAAGATGTTCTGGTAGTCAGCTGGTCCCTCTTCTGAGGATGAGAACTCTCCTCACCCTCCCATGCTACTCCTTGGCTTCTTGTTCAGTACAATGTGTTGAGAGAACATAAAAAATGCAGTAAAGTAAGACTTAGACATTCTCTAGCACTTCTATCTCTTCTTACACTCTACCATTCTACAATGGAATTTCTCATCCATTTGGATCTCAAGGACGTTGACTGTACTACATTTACTGGTGTGTGGACCTACTATTTCTTAACTGGAAAAAAAGCAACAACCTTGGGGGAATTTCTCATTTTTGTCAGTCATGTTTCTGAGTCTTGAGGGGCAGGCTCCTTCCATTTTGATGACCTGTTGGAGCTAGTGAGTTGTTTACATTCTCAGAAACTCTTTTCCCTTTTAATGAGGGGATATTTTTGTAATTTCTTACCTATCTCATTAACCAATCTTTTCTATTCTTTTTTATGTCTCAGCATTTCAAATGAGAAAAAAGTTATGCAATTTGCAGGAAAATGAATGCAACTGGAGAGATTTATGTTAGGCAAATTAAAGCAATTGCAGAAAGACAATATTATATGTTTATTATTATTATTTGTGTTTCCTAGATTTTATCAAATCATATATATATCCATATATATGTACATATATATATATATATAGAATGATGGAAAGTATTCAACATACAATATATACACACATAAACACTTGAAAAAATTCAGTAAGTTAGAAAATAAGAAAGTACATCGGGGTTCAATCATCATGGCTTCATCTCCTGCTAGCTTGATACAGCTAGAAATTTCACTAATGCTCACAAATATCATTTTACTCATATACTCATGATGATTCTCAAATACATTCCTCAAACCTGGAACTTCCTCTAAAGTCCATTATTAATATACACAGTCCAGCTAATGTTTCTTTTCAGGTGCCTAAGACTTATATGGAACTTCTTATGTTCCTCACTATGCACAGCATCTCACACCTTCTATCTGTTCCATCTCTATTACTGATAACTCTAACCTTAAAATCTCCCATGATTTGTTGGTTTCCCTTCTATTACATATCTAGTCCTCTCAAAAATCATGATGGTTCTGTCTTCAAACTAAATCCAGAATCTGACCAATGTCTTTATTTCCTATCTAATCCACCACTATTTCCTACTGTTGGCTCAGTTACCTGCCAAATGTGTTTTGTGTGGCTGGCTTTGCTTCCCTACAGTCATTCTCAACCCAGTAGCCAAAAAGGTCCCTTTAAATTTTAAGTCAATTCTTGTGACCACTTGTTATAAATCTCTCAATGGTGCTGAGGCTTGCTCAAAGTAAAATCCAACGTTTCCAGAATCTACGTGACTCCCCTCTTCCCTTGCTTTCCTGCTCAAACTCTCCAGCTACACCAAGCTGTTGCTTTTCCTTACATTCTCCAAGCTTCTGCCTACTTTGATGTTACTGTTTCCTCAGCCTAAGATCCCTATTTTACTCAGATTATTATTTCCTTTAGGTTTCCACTAATAACTTATGAGAGAGAGAGAGAGAGAGAGAGAGAGAGAGAGAGAGAGAGAGAGAGA
>CAJQZJ010034032.1:1299145-1326287 GCA_907164525.1 Lophiomys imhausi
AAACCCTGTCTCGAAAAACCAAAAAAAAAAAAAAAAAAAGAATACCTTCAGTTTTTTTCTCTTTATTTTTTATTTTTTCAAGTTACATCTCAATTGCAATCCCCTCCCTACGCCCCCCTCCAGTCCCCTCCTCCCACCTTCTTCCACCTCAACCCACCCATCCCCTTCCTTTTTTTTTTTTAAGTTTAAGGTATATCTTTTTCTCCCCAACAGCTCCCCCTTTCAGTCCAACAAATGGCTCTTTCTCTTATAATAATAAATACAATATTCTGTCTACAGTTGGAGCAAGGGGTTTTTCCTGCCAAGAGATAGAAGAATACCTTCAGTTTTTAAAAGCATTAATATTTCGTCAATCTTTATTAATGCATTTACAAGTAATTCATTCTCTATGCTAAAAAGACATTTCTCCAGGTGGATTTCTGTTAGAACTGAGGCAAAGAGGGAGGAGAGCCAGAGAGGGGGGCGAGAGAGAGAGGAAGGGAGGGAGGGGAGGGGAGAAAAGAGGAGGGAGGGGAATAGAGAGGAGAGAAAAAGAGGACAGGGCAGAGAAGAGGAGAAAGCAGAGAAGAGGACAGGAAACTTCTTCAGATTTTCTTGATTTACAACCAAGTATCTCCACTTTCCAGTGAGGAACAAGAGAGGAGAGGAAGTCTGATAAGACAGTCTAAGGCTTCCTGGGAATAGAGCTGGGTTTGACCCCCAGATGACACTTCCATTTCTGCTCTGAGCAGGTTTTTGAAGAGAACCCAAATTCTAAACATTCAGAGTTGCAAATTCAGAGATGATCTCATTCACCCTTATTTTTCACAAAGTGAGTACATTTATGCTTATGAAATTTTACTCAGCCAGGGAGTTGAAGGGAGTTGTGGGACAGCTTACAGTTGGGTAGAGGTCTACACACTATTTAATCTTGTATGTTCTTTCTAGTTCTCAGGTTTGCTCAGGATCATGATTTCAATTCTTTACTGGGCTATAGTTCAGTCCTAGAGCACTTGCTTAGCATGTGCAAGACCCTGGGTTCTAGCCTCACAAAGGCATAAATAGGTAAAGGCCTTGACCCCCAGAAAGTATGGTGACAATTCTCTTTTCTAGGACAGCCTGGACTAATTCTGCAGAGCCCTCATCCCTCATCAGTCAGTTGGCATAAGGATGTGTTATGACTTCTCCAGGGTTTCTTGATTTATAACCAAATATCAAAATAGTGAGACACTTGGTTTGCACACGACTCGCTGCCTCTCCTCTACAGCCAATAATGGCCCCTGGATTTAGCTTTCTCTGCACAGATGCCTCCTGACCTGTAATGTGGTTACTTGCCAATAAGCCCGTTGGAGATTGAAAATACTGTGGTCTAAATAATACACCTAACACACCCCATGGACACCACATCACAGCTTAGCAGAGCTTTACTGGCTGTACTGGGCATGCTGTAGAGCATGGGTGGTCACCCTTGTGATCATGTGGCTGACTGGCTTCTTCAACTTACTTCTGCTGCCCAGCAACACAAGAGTGGCACACCTAATATCTCTTAATCCAAGAGAAGATCGGAATTCAAAGCCAGTCATTGCTTTTGTAACATTCTAGAGTGAGAAAAGCAGAAATCTGGCCACTGTAGGCCAAAAGCCACCTATTATCGCTAGTCACTTCTATGTTCTGTTTTGCTCTCTGTGACGGTGTAATACCTGCAGGGACATGCTTTATCTTGTGTTAGAGATGGGCTCTGGGGACCCAGGTTTCTAGAAGATCAGAGGAAGTCTGTTACAGTTCATTTTTTGATATGTGGAAACAGATCTACAGGAAGGAAATTATACTGGCATTGTTATTGTAGGAAGAGATTTTACAATTGTACCACGTTGTGTTATTTGTAATAAACTATTTGGTCAGTAGGCATAATATTATATGGTTAGTAAACAAAGCCAGCCTCCTACGGTATACTTCACAACTCTGAGAGGACCTATGGAGGTATGCTGATTTCTATAATAAAATAGTTATACGGTGACATCAACCTGTGGGAGATAATCATGCAAATAAACCTCTAATATAGGACTTTAAACAGCTTTTAAAATAAAGAGTCTAAGACATTCTACTACTAATATTATAAGGAACTTAGAAGAAATATAGATGTGCTCTCTTTAGCTGTATTCACACCAAAATTGGAGCTGTACAGGAAAGATGACCATGGCTGCTCAGCAGAGATGATGGACTAATGCACGGATTAGTCCCTAAATCATAATATGTAGATTTAACCTATGCTTCATGGGAACAGGACAACATTCTCTCATAGTCCACCTTTTCTTCTTAAGCTGAAGGCAAATGATCACTTGGTGTTGTATCTTTTCAAAAGGCTGTGTACCCATGGGCTGCTTTTGGAGCCTCTCATTAAGTTTCTTTCTTTTTTTGTCAACATTTATTTATTTCTTCAATTTACATCTCAATCATAGACCCCTCCCTCCTTCCCTCCCATCCTACCCTCCTACCCTCTCGTTTCTCTCCCTTTTATCCTTTTTTTTTTTTTTTTTTTTTTACATTTAAGGTATATCTTTCCCCTGATATCTCCCCCTTTTAGTCCAATAAAAGGCTCCTTTTCTTATAATAATAAATACAATACAAAATAATAAGAACAATTAGGCAACAACTATGAAATTTATAAGGCATAACATATGTTCCCCATGTCCAGCCCCTATATATTTAACAACTAACAATAATATTCTATTATCTATCTATCACAATGAGTTTAAAATTCTATACCTAACTCAGTTTCCATCCTAACTTGCATTACCAACCTGAAAAAACATCTTCTTAGACCTAGAACATCCTTTTAATTCCTAAACAACTTAAAACTTAACTGTGAGATTATAATGATTTAGTCTTCAACCACATCAGAGACCTGAGAAGGATAAATATCTGAATAAACAGGAAGTACAGAGACAGCAGCTTTTATAACTAAAAAATGACAGACAACTGGCTGTCTGGACAGTCCCCAATTTCTCTCTATAATATTGGAGCATCTATCTTCAGCCTTTTGGCCCAGTATCTCTGACATACATTAATTGTAAAGCAGAATTATGAAGAACTTGCCTACCCTGTCTTGGCAGAGCTAGGCTGTCGATTTACCTGCTTCCAAGTTTTGTCCTTTTTAGACAGCATTCTGTCTACAGTTGAAGCAAGGGCTTTTTCTTGCCCAGTGATAAGCTTGCCACTAATGCAACCATCTCCAAATGGAGATTCTTTGAAGCTCATCATCTACTTGGAGTAGAATTGGGGACAGAGAGGGTGGTGCTGTTAGGAGCTGACATGTCTCAATATCAAAAAAAAATCTACAGAAAACCTCTTTAAATGCCATATTCTACAGATCTCTTGAGGTTTTTAAAGACTATCTATCTCTGTATATTTGAATAAGCAATCTTTACTATGTTTCAAGTAATTGAAACTTCCAGTTAGATTTTCAAATCTAATTTTAATCAAGGTTTATCATTTGTTTCCACAAATCCCTATGTAGGCTGTGGTACAGTTATACTCTCTCTCAGTCCCCTGCTCTTCCCCTGTCTTAATGATGCCAAGTGGATATTACATCATCTGCTGTAGACCTCCCAGAGACAGTGAGGACAGAACTTAGAAGTGAGCTCTGAGCTCATATTTCACAGATGTAAAACCAACCCTCTCTTTTTGTCTTAGATGAGAGAGGAAGTCAAGAAAAGTGTATTAGTGCATTTTCTGTCTCTATCACGTAATACCTGAGCTGGCTGATGTATACAGAAAAGAGGTTTATTTAACTCAAAGAAGCATCTTTTGTTGGGCCAGAACTCATCAATTAAGGTTTCCTAAGGAACCCAGGGATCTTCCTGTCTCTTCCTCCCCAGTGTTAGGGTTGTAAGTGGACACCACCATGCCAGCAATTTTACATAGATGCTGGAGGCTGAACTCAGAGCTTCATGTATTTAACCGACAGAAATACCTCCCTACACTGCTCCCCCAGGGAACTTGTTTTGAGAGAAGCGGCCAGTATCTTTATAGTAACCACATCCAGGCATTTATGCCAGATGATAGCTCCAGCCAGTTGAGTAAGACTCTTTTTTCGCGCATGGTGTTCCACCAGTGCTCGAGGTTTTGCTGAAGTAACAGTAGTTAAGAGCAATGGGAAGGAATGTTCTAGAAGCTAGCTCCATCTATCCCAGACTACCTGGCTAGTGAATGGGAAGTAAAGTGTGTGTGAGGGGCAAGTCGGCTATCCTCCTCAGTTCATAGAATGATGTCATCATTAATTTGACAACTTTTTTGTTGTTTCTGTTTTTTTTATAGTTATCTACGTTTTGGTTTTTTGTTTTTGTTTTTGTTTTTCTTTTATCATCAATTCCCATGGAAAACTCTTCAAATGAATTACATATGCAGTTTTTGTTTGCATATGTTTTGGGAATCTTAATAGTGTGCCTGTGTGGGCAGATTGCGTGTGTGTATGTTTCTGTATGTGTGTGTGTATGTATGTTTCTCTGTGTGTGTGTGTTTTTTTTCACTAAAACCAGTAGCCCTGTGTGAACTTTTCTTGCTTCTTATTTTTCATTAAACATTGTTAATAAGATTTGTTCCTTATCTGGTTTGTGCTTAAATGTTGCAGTTAGAACAGGCCAGATAGTTTACACTTAAAAGTTAAGGTTTTTTGTTATGTCCTGAAAGTGGACACTTTGTGCTCTCTGACCCATATTTCATTGAAGCCTGAGAAGAAAGGGTCTAAAAAAATTAAGTTTGAAGAAATTTGTTTGTGAGCAAAATCTTCTGCTAGTCTCTCATCAGGTCTAGTTCCTTCAATAACCATCAACATGGATATTCACTGACTCGTTAGTACATGACATACAGCTTGGGATGTTGAGGTTCTGCCTCTAAAAGTATCAAAGAATATATAATATACTAAAGAAAAGTCAGTACAGAAAGCAAGCAAAGGCCTGAGCCACCAGGAAAAGGAGCTAGAACTTCAGTGTTCTGGGGATGTTAAGAGAATGGAGGAGAGTTAGACTGTCCTTTCTTTTGTCTTTTGAGGCAGGGTCTCACTGTGTAACTCAGATTGGTCTCAAGTTCTTGATCTTCTATTTTGCTTTGAATTTCACTCTTTGATCTTAAAACATAAATGGGATTCTTATGGAATGCAAAAAGACCTTATGATTCTGAGAATAATATGAACCATGTGCATACAAGAAAGTTTCAGGTTGAACCTTACCTCGTTACCCTCCCCCCCTCCTTTCCCTCCCCTCCCTTACTCTTTCATCCCCTCCCCTTCATGATTTC
This sequence comes from Lophiomys imhausi, assembly GCA_907164525.1. Lineage (NCBI taxonomy): Eukaryota > Metazoa > Chordata > Mammalia > Rodentia > Muridae > Lophiomys > Lophiomys imhausi. Next base: position 1,304,420 of record CAJQZJ010034032.1, read on the forward strand.
CTGTTTCCCATTTCCTTGCTTTCTTCATTTTCTCTCTTTCTTCCCTTGTTTCTTCTGTAAAGGGTGAAGTTTAAGCTACTCAAAGTGACTCTTCTGTTGCACTACAGGGCCAACTGTCCCCATGTGAATCCCTCTACATCTGGGTACTTTGATCTTCTCAAATGACAATGGATCTAATTAATAGAGACTTGTCATTCTGGGTTACAGACTAAGTAAAGCAAACCATCAACAATTCCTTAAAATGCATTTCCAGAGTGGCAGGTTTCTGAGCCAATGCCTCAGATGCAAGTATGTTTCCTCATCATTTTTATTAAGTATATTTTAAACCCCCAAGTCCACCTAAGCACCCTGCTACATCATGGGCCACTTTGATGTTGTCATAGGTGTGAGATTTCTTGAGGTTTATTAGGGATCATGTGTGATGTGTGTTTAGATTTTTTGGTAACCTGACACACATAGCAGGAAGTTCTCAAGGACTTAAGCACCTTGCCGTAAACTGTCAAGTTCTGTAGTTCACATCAGTGAATCCTACCCTGGCAATGTTCTCTTTGGCATGCTGATCCTGCTTCTTTTCTCGGAGTATTCCTCTCTAATTAAAGCTCATCCTAAGTTGACAGTGATGAAGTAGCTGATACCCGAAGCTCTGCCGTAGCTCAGCTCACACTGCCACATACCACTGAGGACAGATGCCATGCATATGATAGTTTCCCAGGGAGCTTCATGTTGACCGTTTTAGAGTGGTGGGAACAGTCTCTAAGCTTTAAGTTAGTGGTGGTTTTGTAACCAACAAACTGAAATCTCAGCCCCAAATGGGAGTGGATTTGTCTTGCTTACATTTGACCTGGGTCTCTGAGTTTTGCTCTGTTTCCTTTTCTTTCAGAGCATTTTATCAGGGCCCTGCCAGAATACCATGTGGTGAGTCCAGCTCAAGTAGATGGCAGTGGACATTTTCTGTCCTATAGTCTGTATCACCCTGTCACCAGCAGCAGGAGGAAGAGAGCTGCAGGTGGCTCTGAGGACCAGGTGTACTACAGAATTTCACACGAAGAAAAAGACTTGTTTTTTAATCTGACGGTCAACTGGGAATTTCTTTCCAATGGCTATATTGTGGAGAGGAGATATGGGAACCTTTCCCATGTTAAGATGGTGGCTTCCTCAGGCCCACCCTGTCATCTCAGGGGCACAGTTCTGCAGCAGGGCACCACAATTGGGACAGCAGCCCTCAGTGCCTGCCAAGGACTGGTGAGTATCTGGCCCTTTATCTTCCTCTTGTGCCCCATACCTGAACATGTAAACCCTATATTAACAGGTTCCCAGAGGATTGGACATATGCCAAGTGAGCCCTGTGATGGGGGCAAGCCTGGCTTACAAAGGAGTTGGAAGAAAGCAGATGCTAGTAAAATTCAATCAATGGTGAGGTATAGATTGTAAGAGTAGAGGGGACAGAGGTTCTGAGGAGGCAGAGAGAACAGCTTGGAACAAAACTGGAAAAACAGAAGAGGGTATTGAGTTGGTCTTATGGCTCTGGGGAAGCCATAAGGGTTTCCTCCTGGCTGACACTGTTTCACTTTGAATTAGGAAACTCTGATTTGGACTGACCAAGTATGTTACTAATACTGATTGTGACTGGTAGGATGTAAAGGCTGACTATGTGTGCTTGGTTGTCAGTCCTACTGTAGAGCCCTGAACTATCAGTAAATTCTGGTGTGCTTCTGTGTTTTTTTTTTTTTAACTTTTTTCCACATGTAAAATGGAAACAATGAGAAAACAGACTCAGAGCAGAGACTGAAACCAATGTGACAATCTGTTGTTTTAATAAAGTTTTACTGAAACACATGCATATCCAACTGTTCACATGGAATCTGTGGCCACTTTTAAACTACACAGCAGGTGAGGACGGTTGGGTCATATGGCCCTGAAAGCTGTAAATGCCATCTGGTTTTCATGGAAAAAGTTCTCTGACTACAGTTGTAGTCTCTAGTGAATTAATATACAGCTAAATCTTAGAAGAGCTTTTGGTAAATAACTATATTCAGCGAAGTTTAACTCCTCCTCCTCTTAACATACTAAAATGCATGATTTGGGATGTGACTTATCCTTCTCCTTCCATATTTTTTGAGGGAACATGTGAGGAAGCTTGTAAGTGCTAAAAAGGTTTCCTGTACTGGTTAAAAGTGTACATGCCCATTATAATACACAGCATCTCAAAATGTCACAAAGCTTGTCTTTCAAAATGTGAATCCATGTTTACACATTGGGAGGCTGTGGGGTTACATAGTAGATTACTAGTACTAATGGTCTAGGATGTTTGAGGCCCAGGGTAGAGCCTATAACCCTGGTAGATAAATGCAATAAAGTAAAATATTGATTCCTTTACCCCTTTACTTCTAGCTGCAGCTGTGGTGACAGCCCTACTAGCTACTTCATGAGAAATGGCTTTAGGAGTCATGCTGAGGTTGTCTGAGTGGGAGCCACCAGCATTCACACTATATGCCTAGCTGACTATATGCACATGGTCATCAGACTTCCTGTGGGGCCCTGGGCTGTCAGTAGATGTGTTGTTGTGTTCTTGTTGTTGCTGTTCTTTCCCTCCTCCTCCTCTTCTTTCTTTTTCCTTTTCCTCCTCCCCTCCTCTCCCTCCCCCGCTCCTCCCCATCTCCCTTCTCCTCCACCCCTCTTCTTTTTCTTTTTCTCCTCTATAAAGTGTAGACACTGATAAAACAGGCTTAGAGCGGGGGTGGCACACTGTTGTAGCCTATTATTTCATGAAGATTCGTCATAAAGGAAGACTTCTCAGAAGCTTGAGGGTTACAGTAGCTCCGAAGTTTTCCAAACAAAACCATTCGGACATCAGCATTCTCGCAGAAGGCGTTTGCTCTGTCTTCGGATTGCTGCTCCTTCACTGAGAATTTCTGTTCTGCACAGTTTAGAACTTTCTGTCTACATTCTTTGGCCAAGCAACATGTCACAGAACTAATACAGCACAGATTTGCCCATTTGAAGTTCATCACTAGCTTGTTCTCTGGGACTCATGTTCATGGAAGACGTGAGAATCCTAATCTGGAGCATTTGTTCTGAGCCCTGGGTCAATGCTAGGGTCACCAGAGAGTTCTTATGATACATGTGTATGAAAAGGTTCCATTTCTTTGTGTGCTGATCAAATACTAATGAAACAGATAAAATGTGTCCATTGACTGCCATTTTATATCTGAGGTGTTGTGATTTAATTGTTCTGATAGTGGAGTCAGGTGTTGGTTAAAGCTTCCAAGGTGAGTGTAGTCAACAGGTGCTAACAAGACTATGGGTCTTAAGTAGTAGTATTAGCCAGCAGTTGACCAGCTATTCTCCCCAGGGGTTTCTAACCAGCAGCCAGAGGCAAGAACTGTTGTTCTAAGTTGCCCCTACTTTCTCCTATACTTTTCAAGGGAAATTGCACACTGCCTAAAGGATAGAATGCTAGGAGCTTTGCAACTTCCAAGTGTTCAAGGAGCAGTGAATAAATACCAACATATGGGCATTCTCAGAATCAGATTTCAGGTTCATACTAAATCCGGGAGGCCAACGTCAAGATGACAAAACTTTAAAAAAAAAATAATTTATTTTTTATTTCTTCAAGTTACATCTCAATCACAATCCCCTCCCTACACCCCCCTCCAGTCCCACCCTTCCACCCTCCTCCCCCTCAATCCCCCAACCTCTTCCCCTTTTTTTTTTTAGTTTAAGGTATTTCTTTTTCCCCCCCAACAGCTCTCCCTTTCAGTCCAACAAATGGTTCTTTCTCTTATAGCTATAAATACAAGACAAAACTTTTAACTAATAGAGCCGAATCATCTGAATAGTTTTGTCAGAAACACTCTAATCGGATTGTTTCGGAGATTCTCACATATAACTTAGCAATTAATGGATGACTATAAAATGACACAAAAAACCAAGTAAGTTTTTTTTCTTTGGTAAGCACACTGCTGACTGGCTTTAAGTTTGTGAGCTAATATGACAAAATTTATCAATGCCCGCATAGAGTGGCCCTGGTCAGAAGAAAATGGATGGACTTGGGTTTGCCTTTAATTGAGCACATGAATCTGACCTTTGGAATATTTGTCCTCTCTTTCACACAGAAATGACCCCACACTGAGATTTATCATTTATGGGGTGAAAGGCTTAGGATGTACCTCTCCAGGAGCCGACAGCATTTGGGAATCCTTTTTGGGGAATGGGCCACTTTCATGGTATTACAGTTAGTTTTCATCAACTTGAAACGAAGGGTACAGGGAAAAAGGGATCCTCAGTTAAAGAATTGCTTCCCTTCAGACTGGTCTATGAGAATTTCTGTGTGGCATCTTCGTGAGTGTTGATTAGTGGAGGAGGGCAAGACAATCCATTAAGTGGGATTTCACAGTGGTCTCTGCTTTCTGTTATTGCCTTCATGTTCTTGGCTCCTGTCCTGGCTTACCTAGGTGACAGGCTGTGATGTGGGAGATCATTTCTTCTCCAAGTTGATTTTGGCCATTGTTTTATCATAGTAACAAAAACTAAACATGGGGACCAGAATATCTGCTCCTCACTGCCAAGGCTCGGAAAGACTGTGTATTCTTTGCTTCATGTGTGGTCTTTTGGGTATGACTAAGGAGGTTAATTTTTCTTGAAGTTGTCTTTGAGGTTTCTTAATCTTCTCTGGACCAGGACAAAATGGTTTCAAAGTGAGGGCCTTCAGAAAGTCATTCATAGACATCTGTGGGACAGCCTTTCTTCATTCAGCATCCTCTCACACAGTTCAGGCCCCCACCACCTTGGAAGCTGCATCCAGACGAAATTAACCCACAACCTCTGCTGAGTAGAATCTGTCTATCATTGTCATCAACCCATTTCCACAAATGTTCATAAACTGTGAAATGGTGGAGTTTGTTTTGCTTGAAAATATTAGTGCATTTGTCCTATTATAATCTGGCTGTTGGAGAAAGCAAATCTTTGAATCAGTTATACCCTGAACACAGCCTCAGTGAGAGTCAGAATCTCAGTGGGCATGGTTTGGGGTTTGCTTCTGGCAGGGCCTTAAGGGATTGGTTCCAAATGAGTCTGCTGTGTTTCAGTTCATATTTCTGTACCGGAAGGCAATAAAATGGTTAGATCCACACTCTCATACCACACTGAACCAGGCTTGTGATTTTATGGCACAACCTTCTTTTATCAATACCTTTGTTTAGCCACATTCTTTACTTTACATCTTGGTCAGTAATGTTTTTTTCTACTCAAAACGGGTTAGTTAATTCCTGATCAGAGCCTTTCTTAAATACAATCTTATTAAAATGAGTGCTGGTCTTGCCTCTGTCAATTCTTGCCTCCATTCCAGCCCTTGCTGGAGAATTGCTGATTGTGGGTCTCCCTAGGATCACCCAGCTGTGACTTCCATTCAGCTCTGGTCTTCTGTTCTCTTTTTCTCTTTGGGCACATTGAGATTTGATTTCTTGTTTAAATTTAAGTGTGTACTAAAATTGGAACCAACTACTTTCCTAGATTTTTTAAAAGTCAAATTCTAAATTTTGAGTTAGTTGTAGATTCATATGCAGTTCCAAGAATATAGAAAAAAATACCATGTGCCCTTTACCCATTTTCTTCTAAAGGTGACAGTCTTGCAAAATCACTGTATGATGATGATCAGAATTTTGACATTGATGCGGTAAACATGTCAAGCATTTCCATCACAAGAATTCTCTCTTCTCCTTTGTAGCTGTAACCATTTTTTCCTGCCTTAAGTCATTTCCCCCTTCTCCCTCCCAAACCTCCCATGTGCCCTTTTATATTTACACTTAAGTCTATGACCCCCTTCCATTTCCTTTTGGTATGATATATTAAACTTAAGTGGAGATCTGTTCCTTTCCTTCCTTCTCCCTTCCTTACTATCTACCTTCCCTCCCTTCCTCTTCCTTCACCCCCAGTTACCCCCTTTTTCCTTTGTCCATACTCCCTTACTCCTGTCTTCTTTATTTACCTAATTTCTTCAGAACCATTATTGAATGTCTATATTTACTCCATTAAATGGCTTTCATTCTTTCATAAAAATTACCTGGACAAAATTCTGAGTCTTTTTCTAAGTTTAGGTTTAGTTCTAATAGCCTACCTTTTTTATTACTATGACTGTATAACTAGCTTTGAAGTTGGTAGACTGATTTCTCGCACTTTAGTCTCCCTTTTTTCTGAACTGTTTTAGTGATTCAAGTTTTTGGGCTTTTCTTTTTTTTGGTTTGTGTGTTTGTTTGTTTGTTTCTTTTCTTTTCTTTCATTTTTTATTTTTCGTAGAAATTTTAGAATAATCGTGTCTTCCAAAACTTAATGAAATGTTGATATATATATATTTATATATCATACCCTTGAAGTTCAACATCCAACCCTGATACCTCCTTGGAACTTCACCAGTCTATTTACCCTTTCTGTATAGAAACCTACTCTTGACCCTAAATCTCACATACTCTAAGCTACAGTTGATTTCTGCTCCTTCAATTTTTTCATCCCTGTAATTGTCACCTCCACTCTTCAGTGGCCCAGCCTCAAACCTCTGGGGATTTCTTTTTATCATTAACTCCTCATTTTCCTTCATATTCTACGTCTGCTCTTCTGAGCTATGCCTTTTCTCTGTTTCTCAAAGGTACCAAGCACAGTGCAGACTCACGGCTTTTGAGTATGCTCTCGTGTCTACCTAGAGCATCACCCTATTGAGTTTCTTTCCATAAACCTTTAGCTTAAAGATTCCTTTCCCAATCAAAACTTTTTTTCTTTGTGTGTGTGTGTGCATGTGCATGCATATGTGTGCTTGTGTGTGTGTGTGTGGGGGGGGTGCAGGCACATTCATGCCATGGTGTTCTTGGAGGTCAGAGGTCTTTATTTTCTGAAGTGTTGGCTCTTTATTTCTGATCTTTAGTAAATAACAACTTGGATAGTTATGTAAAGTCTGAGATTGCACAAATTAATGTGAAAAACAAAAACAAAACCCTCTGTGTATCACCCAGGCTTCTGAGGCAGTGACACACTCCTGCTGAAATACACACTCAAGAGTCACTAGAGTCACTTAGGAAGGCAGCCTTTGTCTCCTTGTCTGCCACATCCTTGATGTGAAATAAAGTGTTTTGTTTTTTGCCATGGAAACAAATGAAATGAGTGCAATGAAAAGAAATTTAGCCCTTCTGTGCCATAGTCCACAGAACTGTGAACTAGTCTAGCAGATTCTAAGCAACAAGCTTTCAATTACTGAGGATACGCTGTTACATTTTGAACGGTTTAAACTTGTTAGATTCTAATTTCCCCCAAAGCAAGGATTAAGCATTCTCTTGCTGTGTTCATGCTAGGAGTGAGGATTAGTGGCATTTAAATACCTGTATCCCATGATGGAAGGTAGCTAGGAGAGGGATGTTTCAGGCTATGAACACTCTCAAGGGCAGCCCAGTTCTGGACCAGATGGCAAGCCCTACTGGTTCCTTTACTACACACAGAAAGAATGTAACCGTTTCTGAGCTCTTGCTCTGGAACTCCACATGAGGTCAGATGTGGTAGTTGAGGAATGAAGTCTATTACGAAGCTGTGTGGGAAAACTTGCCCCTCCAGGCTTCTTGCCTGCTTCCCAGTAGTGAATGGAGGGGCTCATCTCTAGAAACAACTCATTTGAGTGGTGGTTGTCTGTTTGTCAGGAGTTATTATATCTTCCCAGCGGAAGGGAAAGAAATGCTCTGTTTATCCCTTGACTCTGCTTTGGGCTAAGGAATTTCCCCTGACTTCTGACCTTTGGGGTTGTCTGTTCAAACCCATGCTTACTCAGAGATGAGACATTAGACCAAGTCTCTGAATGGTGGGAATCCCTCTCTTCACTATTAATGCTTTGTGGTGGTACAGGCTCTTAAACATAAATGAGACCCCACTTTTGTCTTTGCTACTTTTTCATTCATTGATTTCACCTTGTAGGTTCCCATCATGATGGACTGAAAGTGGGAGGGAGACCCCCAAGATACATGTACTTGGAGAAGCAGCATTGTTTTATCCATTGCCTGGGTCCTGAATTCTAGAGAAAGAGCCTTTGTTGATATGGGACACACGAGGCCAAATACTCTATTATGGGGTTAACAACCTTGTTTAAATGTTTACATAGCTTCATCTACTTTAGAGAAACTATCACAACTGTTTTCATCTCAGAAACCAAAGGCTGGGAGGCCAGAGTATCCTCTAAATATTCTTGCCTTAGTATTTTATTCTTTTTGCCCCAATATCAATCAATCAAGAGTTCAGGGAGTTTAAATCTTAGAAATATCTAGTTTCTTGCATAATGTCTCCACTGACTGACATATATTAGTAAGGATTTGGGAAAATGGACAAACAGGAGGACTAAACTTTAAGTTGTATGTAATTGAGAGTTTTAGTTGCTTGTTGAAGGTCACCTTTAGTACCACAGGAGTAAAGCTATTTTTGATCAAACAACCTGTGTGGAACAATTCCACTGAATTTGGGACTCAGGAACAGAGCTCAAGACCTTAGCTGAGTTGCATGCTAATGTTGTCACCCCATACAAAAGCCTCTTTGGCATTTGTTTCTTCAGGTGAACCGGATCCTTGTGGCCTGTGGATCAGAAGGATGAGCATCTCATGGGAGCTTGTTAGAAATGCAGATTCTTTGACTGTATCTACCCACCGAACCATACTTAACATGTTAACAAGATCCCGCAGGCGGCCTCTGTGTATATGAAGACCCAAGAAGCACTGACCCACTAACCCAGAGAGACTAATGCTATGTTATTTTACCCTTTTGTGGATGGCATCTTTTTTGGCATATTATCTTTCTGAAAGTCTGGTGCTGCTTACTCACTGCAGCAGGAAGTGATGTTGCATATCCCAACCCTGGCAGGTGAAGGGCTTAGAGTCAGCTGGTGTTCTTTGCTGTGTCCTGAGATGAACAGTTGAAGGAGGAAAAGAAGGGTCAACCTCTGGTCATTTCTATTGTTTTGGGCCTGTGGCAAGGCAAAACATGATGGTGGGAAAAAAGTTACCCACCCCATGCTTGCTGGGAAACAAAGAAAGAGAGGAAGGGATTGGACGTGTTCTGACCTAACTTCCTCACAAGCCTCTGCTTCCTAAATGTGCCAGCATATCCCAGTAGTGTCACTGCTTGAGTGTTAAGCCTGTGAAAGTCTAAGCAAATGGAATGTACCCCTCCTAAGAGCACATGGACCTTTGGGAGGTGTTGGATCACTGGGGTCATAATCTCATTCATAGATTAATCCACTGACAATTTCATAGGTGAGCGAGCTCTTAGGAGTAGGTCCTAGCTACACAAAGCAGGTTACTCAATAGAGGTATGCTTTCAAAGGATGTATCTGATATCCAGATCCTTCCTCTCTTCTGCTTGCTGGCCATCATGAACTGAGAAACAAACCACTTCGACTTTGTGCTTTTGCCATATTATTCTACCTTGCCTCAGACTCAAAGCAGTGGGGCTAGCTGACCTGAACTGAAACAACTAGCTAAAACAATGAATCCTTCCTTCCTTTAAATAGACTGTCTCAGGTATTGTCAGGGTGATGGAAAGCAAAGCTTTTTAACACGTAGGTCTTTGAACTATATTAGAAATCCACATCATAATGGAAGAACGTTAGCAATTCAATGTGATTCAGATAAAGATTCAGGGGTCTGGGGGTTACGGCTCAGTTGGTAAAATGTGTGCTGTGCAAAATTGATGCCTGGAGTTTGGGTCCCCAGCACCCATGTAACAAATGGGCATGGGATATACCCTTTAATTTTGGCATTGGAAAGGCAGGGACAAGATGATCCCAGGAGCTGGATGGCTAAAGAATCTAGCTGAATTGGAAAGCTACAGGTTCAATGAAAGACCTAGTATCAAAAAAATAAATTAGTGAAAGATGAAGGTGCCCAACATTGACCTCTGGCCTCTATATGCATGTGTATGCACTTGTACATGAGTGTGAATATACACAGGACTATGATGTACTCACGTGTAATATGTACACAGATGGGGAAGACACATGGAACATTGCACACCGAAATAAGAGTGATTATAGTGCCAAAGATACCTGCTAATTGCAGTCCTTTTCTGCTCATCATACCATTTTGTTATGTGGACAGATTTTACCAGAACAGCTGCAGTTCCTTCTCAGACTCTTTCTTTCTCAGCTATCTTGTGGTGTGTGTCAGGCAACAACGCCGTCTTGGCGTCTTCATCTAAGCTGTTGAGAAGAGACCGGCTTTCTGGCACAGACAATGGCAGCTGGCACTGTTTCTATTTTCATTCCCTCCCCCAGAGGGGTGGGCTTTGTTGATGTTAAATTTGGAATAAGGATGGGGAAATGCTGGTACTGTAAATAGTCTCTTAAGAGTGCAAGTTTAGGACTTTCCAAGGAGGTAATCAAAGTCTGGGCGTAATAGGGGGGTAGCAAACCAAGAGTCAGACTTCCTTATAGACAGGCTATCCTTGTAGACAGTGCTGACAAAAACAGCACACGTGATAGGCAGGTCATGACATTGCTATCATGGTCACAGTGTCTGCTCATGAGTGCGGTGACCTCATTTGACCTGAGCTCTATGTCCCTGGCTAAATGGATGGAGTACCAAGAGAAAGTGTGCCCGTGTTTCCCTATCCTTGTCTCCGTAAAGCGTTTGTTAATGCCACACGCCTACTTTGACTGTTTTTCAGTAATCATGCCTGGTTATTTTCCTTAAAGATCCTTAGACTAGAAACAAAAAAGAATCCTGTAAAATAACACAGGATAAGGCATGGTTTTAGATGACTCTTATGAACGGTATGTGTTGTTGGATTTTTTTTTTTCATTTCCCACTCTCAGATACTCAAAGCATTTATTTAATATATTAATAGTACCTGCCATACTTAGTTCTCTCAACTCTCAGACTTTATATTCACATTTAGACTTTCCTTCACAATTCTGTAGCTGTAGTGTCTGGAAAAACAGTATTTTGAGAAACAAAGATATCAAAGATTAAAAGAATATATAAAACTAAATGGTCCCACTTAACAGCATCCATCACCTCTTACTGGGTCATGGGGCCCCACTGTCTTTCTTCTAAGCACACTTCCTTTCTTCTAGGAAGCTCTTTCAATTTGGCTTTGTACTTGAAAATTTCTCTTTTAATCCTCCTGTGTTTTGGATATCCCTCTCCCCAATTAGGAATCTTCTAGGTTTCAAGGCCAGTATTACCCACCCCCTCCAATTGTGGAGATTTGGACTTTCTGGTTTCTTTTTCTCTTACTTGCCTTTGCTTTGATTTTTTTTTTTTTCCCATTTGGTAGACTCGTAAAAGTCACGCATATGCATGGGGTGGCTGGCTTCTCTGTGACATTTCCTTGGCTATGGACAGGAGTGGACGGCAGGATGGTGCCAGAATAAAAACCTCTCCTGCAACAAAATGATAGCTTTGATGAAAGGGGCATACAGTGTAAAGAGTCTGCTGTGTAGACTTCAGTCACTACAATGTGACTTCGGGCAAATTATCCCTGCAGCTGGAGAGTGGCTAGTGATACCTATCGCATATGTTGGGTGTGCATGGGACATGTGTGTGATGCAGCATGGTACTGCACTAACTCTGATGAAAAGCAGCAGCAGTGCTTCCCAGGAGTCTTTGCAGGCAGGTCACCCTGAGGTCTGATTAACACCCCCCCCACCCCTCACCCCCCCACCCCCTGCCATCCTTGTAAAACTTAGAGCTTGGCTGTGTCTGAAATTTTCAGTCTTCTGTGGACATGAGGCTCAGGATCCTTTGGCTGCTGTCACCAGTACGCAGGTGGTTACTGAGGGAGTGGAGACTACCGTTCTCTTGGACACCTAAGCCTTCATGGTGAGGATGAGCCACAGTGTGGTAGCACAATCTGTTTAGCACAGACAGTAGAGTACGAAACAATGGTTTGGGTTGGAGAGATGACTCAGCAGTTAAGAGTGTTCTTCCAAAGGACCCGGGTTCAAATCCCAGCACCCAAATCACAGTTCACAGCTGTCTGTAATGGCTGGGTTTGGTGGTGCACGCCTTTAATGCCAGCACTCAGGAGGCAGAAGCAGGTAGATCTCTGTGAGTTCAAGGCCAGCCTGGTCTACAAGTGAGTCCAGGACAGCCAGAGATACACAAGGAAACCCTGTCTAGAAAAACCTTAGAAGAAGAAGGAGGAGGAGGAGGAGGAGGAGGAGGAGGAGGAGGAGGAGGAGGAGAAGAAGAAGAAGAAGAAGAAGAAGAAGAAGAAGAAGAAGAAATATATCAATAGTTTTGCTCAGCAGTTAAGAGTGAGCACAGCTCTGGCATTGGACTGCAATTCAGTTTTCAGCACCCATGTTGAGCGATTCGCATGCACTTGTAACTGCAGCTTGAGGTGATGTGGTGTTCTTTTCTGGTGTCTGTAGGCATTGTACTCATGTGCACACACACACACACACATTTAAAATTAAATTAACATCTTAAAATATATAGAGAAAAATAGGAACAAAGAAAGGAGCTGTGACTGTGGAATTTCGAAGCCTCAGTGTCTCTGTAGAAACTGCCTAAGAAATCTGGGACACAGTCAGGCCAGGTTGTGAACTAGGAACCAGAAGGTGTGGATTCCACGTCCTTCTGTGTCTGTATCTTCCTTTAGAGGATTGGCAACCATAGCCAGGCACAATGAAGAAACCCTGGGGCATCCTTTTCAGGTGCCCTGTGCATTTCCTAAATGTCTGATCCAGACAATTCTGCCTTCATGCCAGCATGAAGTGCACCTTTCTGCCACCACTAACAAACTGTAGAAATGATCCCTGAAAGTATAGTCTTTCTGTCACCACTAAGAAACATCTATAATACAATGATGTGGTTGTACCTAGCTGTCAGTATATTATATAACTCTATTCATACAATTTAGGGTATTAGTGGGTGCCATGATTGCCTACTATAACACAGAACAAAGGGACTCTGTGACTCATTGAACTCTGGGGTTTGAGGGAGGATATTATTATTATTAATTTTTTTAGAAAGTTGATATTTACTTAAGTTTGAATGATGAGTAAGAGAAGGACCAGGGAGACTATTTTTGGAACACATGCTCAGCCCCTAAGGCAGGAGGGACAAAGAAAACCTAGAGGGACCAGAATAGATTGATACGGGTAGGAAGCAGGGGAGAGATGTTGAAGGGAAGAATGGTGCTGAAGTGTTCAGGTCCTGTAGTCTTCTCTTGTGGTTTTGGTTTTTATTCTAAAAGCAATGAGAAGTCTTAGAATTGCTGGCCAGGCATGGTGATGCACATCTTTAATCCCAGGACTCGGGAAGCAATGGCAGGCAGAGAGGTCTATGAGTTTGAGGCCAGTGTGGTCTACGTAATGGATTCCAGGCTAGCTAGGGCTACTTAGTGAGGGTTTGTCTTCAACACAAAAAAGTCAGCAGATCTTAATGTGATTGGACTTTTCTCCTTTGGGGGCTGGAGAAAGGGCTTAGTGGTAGAGTTCACGACCCTCTGTAACTCCAGCCATAGAGGATCTGGCACCATCTTCTGGGTCTCCACAGGGACTGGGCACCCACATGACACACAGACATACATGGAGGCAAAAATACCCATACACAAAATAAAATTAAAGCAGAAAATATTTTCTGACTATAAATTGGAGAGAGTCTGGCAGATAGAAAGCCCATTTGAGAAGCTTTGTCTTAGATCAAATGAACGATAGGCTTGATTTGAACCAAAATGCGTGGCAGTTGCCATGGTGAACAGAGAATGCTTAATGTAGGAAAGACAATGCTTAACAAAGGGAGCATGAGGGTGATTTCCGGCTCTTTCAGTTGGGTGCATTTATTTAAAAATTAAATATTGAAGATTAAATTAAGTTTTGGGGGAAATGATAGAATAAGCTTTAACCATAAATTTGAGAGACTGTCAATATTTTAAAGCTAATTTCAGTTATGCTTATAGCTTTGACCCTGAGCTCAGAGGGATGTCTGGTTACAGATATAAGACATGCCTAAGACCTCACAGATTGGAGACAGGGAATAAATCAAAGTAGTACTAAGACTGTAGCTTACCTGGTTTGTGGATTATGACTTGATTTTTGGGACCTTGAGATTATTCTAGCCTATCCTTTGTCTTGGATTTAAGAATGGGTACCATTTACCAACCTGGAAAAGCCACCTAACATGTTAAATCCACAGTCCAGATGAAGGCTGGGCCATATTTCTGAATTTTTTTGAGGAACTTGCAAAAGTAAGCCTAGGTTTTTCAACTCTGCCTTTGTAAATTCTGATTGAGGGATCCTAGAGAGACACGTGGATGAGTGTGTGCTATAAACAAATGATCTAGTATTTAGATTCAGGGTTTGTTTGATGCTCCAAGGCCTGCCCCTCCAGTTCTATGTTTCAGTCTTAAGCTTTGCAGTTTCTCCAGGTGACAGATGCTGCAAACACTGCTAAGTGCACTGGGCTTGATCTCCTCTAGCCTCAGGGCGTTGTTCATAGCAGCATGTACTAACAAGCCTGACAGCTGCGAAGTCTGTGACACGTGGGATACTATAGGTTCTATGTTTGCAATCAATCCCAGGGAGAGAAGACACAGACTTGACTTCTCGGGACTGCAAAGTACTGTTACTCTGACATGAACATTTGCCTCCTAGGAGGCTTTGCATAGAAAACATTCTTCAAAACCTCAGACAGCATTCTTTTCTTATCACCCACAGAGTCCCTTCACTTTGTGCCTCAGCATCTCTCCCTTTGTTGTCATCCATGTGTCCTATGTCTTCCTTCTGACTATTTGGGAGTGGAAGCTGCTCCTCCAGCTATTGGAGCAAGGCTCAGTGGAGACACTCTATCTGAAGTGTATTCAAGGATTCCTTGCTTCACTCTTCATGGAAGAGGAGAGAAAGCATACCAGGAAACAATTATTTTCACTGAAAGGTCTTGAAAACACTGTTTTCTGTGCTATTCATCTTGTACCCTGTCTGTCCATCACAGGCATCTGATTTCCTTTGAACACCCTCACTGAGCCTCTCCAAAAATTATGAGGGATTCTCACCTCACATACCACTTGTACTCTCTTTCTTGGCAGCTGAGTAATCCTTACATGGCTATTGAGTATAACCATGCTAGGTTTGATCTAGTACTCAAAACTTCCTAAGTTATTTTTTACAGACTTAGGATATTTAGCATGTGGCTTGCCCAGACCCAAGAGAAGATGGCCACAGATCCAGAGATAAGTGGAAAACACTTATGGAATATATAATATATTCCACATAATATACATGTATGAGATGGGCATTATGTGGCTTTCTTCCCCCAAGTCCCTCTGTTCAGGATAAGGGCTTTACTATTAGTGTTCCTCAGAGCCAACAAGGGAGTCCTATTGTAGTACAGAGCTCCTCTAAAGATATGTTTATTTTCCATTTCTGGAACATGATCAGACACAGCTGTTTGGCTGGTAGCCTGCCTGAGAGAGTAGCACATGGGGATATTAGAGAGAAAGACAGTCTTGGTAGCCAAGAGAAGCTACTGTTGGTAATGAAGTTCATCATAATAAAAGAGGAATGTTGTTTAACTTTGTGAAGGATAAGAGTGTGGGGCCTCTGGCTTCCCAATGAACTAAGCGGAATAAATTCCATTTTGTTTGTTTGTTTATTATTTATAAAACTTGCTGTTCCATGCCTCTTGCAAAGAGCCTTTATTGAAACCTCAGTGTTCATATGTTTCTCAATTAAGACTCTTGTTCTTGGAACCTATCAAGAAGTAGTTATTGGGTACCTTTGTGTATTCAGCATGGTGTTAGCTGCCATTAGAGACACACAAAAATATAACTAACATGTAGCTCCCTACCTCTGTCAAGGTACCTACCCTTGCAAAGCCTTTACATGGCGTACTTCTGACTGGCTGGATTTTATGATCCTTTTAATTGTTCTTCTTCAGAGGTTTCCGGTAAATGTGAGACCTGGAGCATTAAGAAGTGCCAACTTTCTAGCAGGCATAATTTAGGGGATACTTAGAAAAAAATGAACAGAAAGATGAAAGAAAATAACAAGCTTCAAAACTCACTTGTTTCACTAGCTGTGGGGCTGTGACAACATTTCAATGTTTGGTTTCATTTTGAGGATGGAAAGACAGAGGGAAGAGTGAGTCATGGTAAAAGCCTGGTGTTTAGTGGTTGTTTATTTATTTGAACTGTCTAGATGAATCCAGTTCAACAAATCCACAGAACATCTTGTAAGCATTGGAAATTGTGCATGTAATGGGAATAAAAGTCAGTAATTGAGCATGTATTTTATAGAAACAAGGAAAAATTTCCATAAAAACAAGTGTCAATTGTTAAAGCCAGAAGGTTACCAAGGATCTGTTACTACTATCTTAACTTTCAGGCTCCATTAAAATTTGCTAATTGTTTTATACTGTTATTTATAAAAAGAAAAGGATCTAGACTCAGATGTTGCATTTCGTTGTCAGACTGATGGTCTCTTAAATCTCCTCAGTCGTTTGCTCCTACTTCCTTGACCCTTCTGAGGATTATAGGACAGTCTTTTAAAGATTAAATTTGCTCTTTGACAATTTCAAACATGTGTGTAAGGCATTCTGGTTACTTACAGTCCTTATCCTCTCTTGTCTCCCTCCCACACCAGTGAAAACCCCTCCTTCCTAAAGTCCCATCCCACATTCACATCTTTTTATTTTGTTTTATGACCACTGAATTTAGCCAGGACTTTTTGTGTGAGCATGCATGTGGAACTATTTATTGGTACAGGGTGGGAACCCTAGAATCTTCCTTAATTTGGATTTGTTTTATGTTTTCTCATTAAAAATATAATTCAGTTTAATTTGTGTGTGTGCTTGTGTGTGTGTATAACTGAAGGTACATGTGTTCTACAGTCTTTGTGTATGTGCATGTACATGTATGTGTTTGCATGTGTCTATGTGTATGTGTGTGTTTATGTGTACATATATGAGTGTGTGTATGTGTTTGCATGTATATGTGTAGGTGTGTGTATGTATACATATGCGTGTGTATGTGTGTGTATGTGTGTATACATGTGTGTATGTTGTTACAGATGCCTGCCACCACATCTGGCTTTTCACATGGCTTCCAGGTCAGCAGGCTTACATTGGGAGCGCGTTTACCTGCTGAGACATCCAAGCTTTTGCTTATGTTTTGATTCAGGTTGTGTACTGGTGACATAAATAGCCAGAAGTGACCCCGTGTTTTCTCATTGTATGCTATCAGGTGTCAAACACTTGGCTCTGTTCCATCATGGATGATCATCATTTGGAACACTTCATTTAAGTGGTATCTACCAGTATTCCTTGCTAAAATACTACTCATTAACTCTTTTTAATTAATGAAATTTTATGGAAAAATATTTGAAGCTATGTACGTATTATGTTCCTTATCAATCTTTTAGATCTACTCATTCATTTACTAGTGTATGCTCTTGAGCTTACGTCCACAGTAATGTTCACTATATGTAATTATTTATTTGATTATTATCTATAGTGGCACTCACTTATTTTAATTTGGCTGGTAGGACCTCTTCGGTTTGGTGCTTTTATTCTTTTGACTTCCTCAACATTCTTTGAGCTCCTGCTTTCTGGGACAGTCACATATTCTGAGCTCACTGGTACTTGTCTAACACCAGCCCATTCCTTCTGAGCTCTGTGTTCATTCTGCTTGACAGAGAGTGACATTTAGAGGCGAAGATCCAGATACTTGATGTCTTCATTGCTAGAGGTGTGGCTGTTTCTCTCAATGAGCAGAACTAGAGAATACGTGTATTGTGTGCATGTGTGCATGTATGTATAATATATGTATATCATGCATATAATCATAACAAAATTCTGTAGTTATATAAATAGGAAATTGTGAGTTTGTATAACTACCTTTAGTTCTCATCCAACAGAGAATTCACTTCCTCTTTTTCCATAGAGGTAAAAGTATTTTCTTTGACATCAAGAACTCTTACTTGTCTTAGACTTTGATCAGTTCTCCTGTTTACAGCTGATATCCCATTGTCATCACGGCATTGCTACCACAATCACCTGTCAACATAAATGGGTTCCTCTATTTAGTGCTGACCATTCCTGGATGTCTCCTGTGTATGGCCTCCTTACCCAGTTTGGGCTCTGTACCAGTTCAAGGCCATGGGAATTTGATTCTTCAGCTATACTGCTTTTTCTGTGGAAGTCTTCACTTCACTTCATAAAGGCTCTGAAGCTCTGGCTTACACGGGTTCCTCATGTACACATCGAGGCATCGATACTCTGCTGAATTCTGCCGTAGTTCTCCCATTTCAACCTCCCTCTCCCAACTCCTATATATGTGTTCTTTCCCTTGTTCTGCTTAGGAACTAAATACTGAGCTGTTCAGGAAGGGAGGATAGGGGCAGAGAGGGCACCCCATTTATCCAGGTGATCAGCAGAGGCTCTTCCAATCCACACAGTCTGTGATCCCATCCTTCCATGGCTCTAGATTCTTAGTTGCACCTTGTCGCTCACCAAGCCTTGCTCACTGTAGTTGCCACAGCATTAGTTTTCTGCCTCTATGTGCACAGCCTGCTGTGACCCTAGCTTTGGTGTGATGCCCACTTTTCTGGTGTCCTGGGGCTTCCTTATGTCAGGGTCCCCTCTCTAAATGTTAGCAGGCTGAGATGGAAATGCTGCCCCACTAACTGGAGCTATGCCTGCTTCCCCCAGACTTCCCTGTGTTTTCATAGCTGCCCCTGGTGTTTTCTCAGCAGTTCTGTATTCTGCACAGTGGATATTGAGTAAACTCTGGGCTGATTTCAGCACAAAAAGGTCTGCCTAAAAGTTGCAGTGTGGACAACTTTAGTTTTAAATTTCTTTGGCTTTGAAAAGCTTTTATACTAGGGGGATTTAGGCTTTTGTTAGGTGCCCTTGATGGGAGCTGCATCCTTGCAAGTTTGCTTAGAGTAGGACCATCCCTGTAGCAGATTCTGTCTTATCATTTCCTGGGTCGTAATTTGATTTGAAACATATCCCCCAGCAAAAATTACATTTTGGATTTATATAAAAGCTGAGAAGGAAAAATTGGGACTAGCAATGTAGACAGAAGGATGAATAAAAAGCTCAGGACTCAGCATGAGTTGTCACATTTCCTTTCTTGTGTGAGCTACTGGTGACCATTTCCAGTCACCCATTGTTCTTTTCTGCGTGGGCAGCCTCATAAAATAACACCATGGTGCTTTTGTTCTGGAGATCCGGAAGGACTAGGCAAGAGCTAGTTAAGGGAACAGAATGACATATCACTGTCATTTATCTGAGTCAGAATGGGGAAGTGTATGTAAGAGGGAAGTGAAGAGTAAGGAGTGTGATGGTAAGTGTGAAGAACAAAGCAAGTAGGAGGCAGCTCTAGAATGTATGCCTCAGTTTACCCTGGCTAAGGTAGTCAAGGAGAGAAGCCTGTAAGTCATTCTCCCAGAATCCTCTGCCCAGCTAGTTTTAAGCATTTTTTTAAACTGTGAATATTTGAAGTTGACATCAAGGTGTTAAGGGGCATAAATGTACATCTATGTACATCTATGTCTGTCTGTCTATGTATCCAAATGTGAGGCAAATTAAAACAGCCATTGTCTCATATAGTTACTTTATATATGCTTGTATATGCCTGACAGCAGCAGCTAAAATCTATAGATGTGGTGAAACTTCCAATACAACAGTTTATGTGTGTGTGCCAAAACTCCACCTTAATTGTCATTCCACAGGGGCCATTCACCTTGTTTTTTGAGATAGGGTCTTTGACTATAAGACTTTGCTTTAAGCATGACCAAGAACTCCACTCAAAGAGTAATGATGATGTGGCTTGTTGTAGAAAACCATGATCTTGAAAAGTGAGAGGTAGATGGGGCTCTGGTGATGCTCCGCTTGGTAAGAACTGTGGACATTGTGCCATGGCTGAGTAGACGTGGGTACAAGGACAGAATTAGGCCATGATTTCATATGAACCAAGAGACCCTGCTGAATTTGGGCTGGGGCAGCTCAGCTTAGCAAGGGTCTAGATTCAGAGTCAATGCCTTGGGCATTTCAGTTCCTGGAGGGAGAGGTCTGAGGGTGATAAATTCATTGGTTGATTCAGACACTGAACAGGAGCTGAGGTCACATTATCCTTGCTCCTGCAGGTTGACCTTGGACATCTAGGATCTCATATGGTAGGAAGCTAAGACTACAAGTGACACCTTGGACATAGCACAGAATGTTGTCAGTCTTACACCTAACCTATGAATGTTAATAGCCTGTGCATTTGTCTGCTTGCCAAGAGGTGCTGCAGGTGTGTTTCTTTTATTCTCTGTAGCCTTCATGATAAGCCTTTGACATAGTAATGCCATGAAGGTCAGAAGAAGAAAGTGGGCATAGAGAAATCAAGTAAACCAATGAAGGTTAGGCCTAAACTGAGACTCAGTGTAATCCAAGGTCAGGGGGCTTTGGCTTTGTGCTCTTTACCAAGATGCTAACATTAGCCATTGTTAGTGCACGAGCGGGATGTAGGTGAGGGAGATGCTGCATATACCTCAGAACCTTGCCTGACTCATAGCTGGGGAAGAGAATATTTGAATGTATTTAGTGGGTCCCTAGAGCATCCTGTTGTTACCTAAGCTCTCACAAAGCCGAAGATTTTGAAAAAGGAATAAAACATACCACCTAATCTTTGGAGTCCTGCATTTACAAAGCTGCAGAGGAAAAAGTATTTGATTGAAAACACGCTTCCAGGGCACTTATTCCT
The DNA here is from genome assembly GCA_907164525.1 of Lophiomys imhausi. Taxonomy (NCBI): domain Eukaryota; kingdom Metazoa; phylum Chordata; class Mammalia; order Rodentia; family Muridae; genus Lophiomys; species Lophiomys imhausi. The sequence goes on from CAJQZJ010034032.1 coordinate 1,325,135, forward strand.
TCCTTGAAGTTTGACATCTTTCTGCAAATTGAGCCAAACGAGATTTTGTCAAGGAATGCCAATGAAGGAAAATTGTAGGGTTTGCTTAGAGATATTCATCTTTTCAACAAAACACATTTGGGAGAATAACCTTAGCTTCCTAAATGGTCGAGCCATCTTCTTTTTGTAGTGCCTTTTCCTCCCAGCTAGTCATTTGATTAAACTCTCTGGAAACGCAGAAAATGTCCTTTTTTGCTATTTCACGAAATTATGGAACAAAGCAATGTAGTAAGGTAGCTTAGAAAAAAGCAGGGAAAAGGGTCTGAGGTAAAGAAACACATTGTGTTTTTGTCTTAGTGGGCATGATATGGGGAGTGGGGGAAAGACTTAGAGACAGTACAATGTTTTCAGAAGGAGCTTTGGAGTGGCCAGTCAAACCTAGAAGGCAAGACCCTTGGCATTGCTGATAGCAAACAATGGCTTTGACTCTTTAGTCTGCCTCCTCCAGCTAGAGGGCAAACCCTGTTCCCTGTGCAGGCTGTGGCCAAAAGAGAGTGGCTACTACATATCCAAACAGGAAGGGAGGTTAACTTGGGAGCCTGTAGAAATACTTTGCCTCTGTATGATTCAATAATATGGAGACATAGAAAGAGCACATGTCGATCACCATGCTCCCAAAATGTCTACCATAGCATACAGCAAAAGTCAGATCCCAAATGTGGTTAACCCACCATTCTCTATGTGGGTTAGTTTACAGAGGATACTTGGAGTCTGTGACAGAATATCTCTGCTGAGAATAGTACAGACTGCTTATGTGACTTCTGTCTTTTGATTCACTCAGCCCTTGTTCAAACTCATTGACAGATATTCTTACCTTCTTCCTACTTATAGACAAAGGGGTTGAGGCATGATGTGGAATATGGCACCTGAAGAGGAATAGAGAATGAAGGATGATGCTGCCCTGAGTTTCTGGGGGGTCACAGTTTCTACACTGTTCTTTCTCTTTTCAGTTTGAAGAGACTCCAACTTGAGAACTGCTTTAAGAGGTTTACTTTATAAATAGGGAACTGTGATGGACGGAGTTTGGTCACAGATATGAGTAGCGTCTTAGCTTAATGCTGCAGATGGAACATTCCAATCCAGTGGATTTTAACCCAGAAAGGGCATTTCTAAG
>CAJQZJ010034032.1:1326297-1355222 GCA_907164525.1 Lophiomys imhausi
CCTGTAAGTGGATGTTAGACATTAAGTGCAGGATAGCCATGCTACAACTCTTTTATCTGTACCTTTCTTTATTTTTCTCAAACTACATTTTCTTGTCAATGCTTTGTTTTTGTGCTGTACTTAGGAAAAACTAAATAAGTGCTATGTTCTTTTTTTTTTTTTTAAGATTTATTTATTATGTATACAGTGTTCTGTCTGCAGGTATATCTTCAGGCCAGAAGAGGGCACCAGATTTCATTATGGATGGTTGTGAGCCACCATGTGGTTGCTGGGAATTGAACTCATGACCTCTGGAAGAGCAGCCAGTGCTCTTAACCGCTGAGCCATCTCTCCAGCCCCAGTGCTATGGTTCTTAAGGTTGGATAATTTAAAAGTATTTCCCCACTGTTTCATATTCACAAAGTTTGTGTAGCATTGCTCTTCATGGAAGCTGGATCTCCATATATGTGTATATGAGGGATTAAAGGAGTTCCTTAGGAAGGATTTTTTTCTTTGAGAGAAAGAATATGCAACATTTGTCTTTATGGTTTGGATTATCTCACTCAATATAATATTTTCTAGTTCCATTGATTTATCTACAAATTTAATAATTTCATTTTTTACAGTTGAATGGGATTCTATAGTGTACATTTATCACATTTTTCTTTTTTTTTTAAATTCACATCATGCATCCTGTTCCCTCTCATCTCCCATCTCCCCTCAGACCCACCCTCCAGCCTGCAACCTCTCCCAACAGAAAAATAAATCTCATTGTGGAAGCTATAGTATGTCATAGTGTGTCCCACAATATTCCCCCTTTGTCCACACTTTTTTTGCTTACAAATATTCATTATAATGACTCCATGGTCTGGTATGAGGTCTCTGGCTTCTGCTACTTTGCCAATACTGGAACCTCACTGGGAAGCCTCTCAGTTTCCTGTTGTCCTGTGTCATGGAGATCCTGTAGTTTCAGGTCTGTGGAACTGGCTTCTTTATGCGCTCCAGCAGCTCATCCCTCGGGTATATGCTGGTGTGGGTCAACTCAAAGACCTGGTTCTGGGCCTGCAACAATCACATTCAGGGCCAGTTCTACTGTGCCATCCAGGTAAGGTGCAGGGCCTGCTCTCCTGAATGGTACAGCAGATAAGGGGCTGGGTCAGCTTTCTTCCTTTCATGACCCCATCAAGGCCAACTCTCCCTGCTACCTGTGGAGAGGGCATCAGAGGATGGAGGGGATCTCTCCCTCACCAACACCACTGCAAAGCAGACAAGAGACAGGGCTGGTTCTCCCACACTTGATCTCTTGGGGCTGGTTCACCAACAATCACCACTTCCAGGGCCAGCTGTAGTGTATTGTCCAGGCGAGGTGCAGGGCCTGCTCTCCTGATTGCTTCAGCATGTGAGGGGAAAGGACAGATTTCCTGCTCTTGTGACCACATTGGTCTCATGACTTCTACACAGAACAGTCATAAAGACCCTTTGAAAACATACCAATGGCCTTAGCTGCTTTGCTTAAGCCATTCCATTCACTGTTTTTGGATTTATACCTTTGTTTTCAGGACCTCGATATATCCCTCTCTGTACTCTTCGGTCTTTCCAGTTTTCAGGCCATTTCTACTCTCTAGACTTTCCATCTCCTGGCCTGAGAACCCAGGTTGTTTCCACTCCAGCTTGACAATATGCAGCTGCATTGTGCAGAACATTCCTGTGTTATGTCCAGCTCCTTCCAGTCCCCCAGTTCTTAGCTTACTCATCACCTCCTCTGAGCACTGTGGATAGAGGTCATGCCTTGTCTTCTTAACTATTCCTTATTCTCTTTCCTACTTTTATTCCTTCCCAGTACTTCCCCTAAATGGAACTTTACCTCCCCTGTTGCCCCTTCCACAGTAACAGAGGCACTCCATCACCCTCCAGTAGAGAATTCACTTGAACAAGAGTCCACTTAGTTTGTACAGTTAGATCCTTCATACCAAGTTAATATGAGATGTTGGGTAAATCTGGCTACCTTCCATGTTGTGAACTTGAGGCTCATCCTTTACTATCTGAAACTGAATACTCCTCCTTTACCTGAGTATTTGCTTTGTATGGAAAATGTTTAGAGAAGTCTTGCATTAGGGTGGTGACTTAACCACTCACTGGAGCAATGCCTGTCTTTAGGAGAAGGATATTTTCTAGAGGTGGAGGGTCAGGCTGGGACTTTTGAAGCCATTCTACATTGCCAAATAGATTAAGGAGTGAGGGGAGAACCTGGAAGTGCTGCTGTATGATCCAGGAGTTCGTTCTGAACTGTGGCTGGGGACAACTCAGCTTGAAATTGGCAGAAGAAAGGGTGAGACACACCCACAAGAGAAAGAAATTTGGACATAGGCAAAGAGGAATATAATATAAACCACAAGGAAGCTATTGGTAAGCCAAGGAGAGGGGATTCCTTCATAGCCCCAGAACCCTACATACACTCTGATCTCAGACTTGTAGCCCCTAGAACTGTGGACAATAAAAATTAAAAATAAATTTTCTCTCTGTGATAACATGCTATGGAGGTATTACCAAGCTAATATGATGCTGTTTCTTTCCAGCATGTGTAACTATATCACTCTGTATACATGGTTTTAAGTCCTATCTTTACCTATTATTTCATCATGAGTTTTCCCCATGCTGTTAATTTTATTTTTTGCAAGTGAATTTTTCTGGCTACAGAAAACTTGACTAACTGGCTTTGTCACCATCTGTGTGACTGTTTACCTAAGGTTGGCTTCTTGAAGGTGAGTGCTCACCCATGAGGACTATTGTAGAGAGAGAGAATTTTTTTCTTTGTCTTAGTTTATTTTTCTAGTGCCATCAGCAGACACCATGGTCAAGGCAACTTATAGAAGAAAACGATTACTGGGGTCTACAGTACCAGAGGGTTAGAGTGCATGGCCATCATGACAGGGGGCATGGCAACAGGAAGGTAGGCATGATGTTGGAACAGTAGGAGAGGAGAGGAGAGGTGTCACGTCCCCCTGACCAGCAGGAAAGACACAACCACGATTCTTCTTCAAGCAGTTTATTCAGGAACCTTGTACATCCGCTTCTCTGCTTGTGTCTCTGCTTCTCCTCCCCCAAGCCCTTATATGCCTACTCAAACCCAATCAGATCATGCCACCTGGTGATCCAAGATAGGCTCACACAAGGAGAAAGCACACCGGGCTAGGCAGCTGCTACCAAGTAAGGCTTGTTTACAGCTAAGCTTGAGCTTTCTGGCATTAAGCCAGGCGCCATCTTAGGGTTGTGGCTCCCCACAGTTCCCCCTTTTCGTTTTAAAACGCAACAGGCAAGGGTAGAGGTCTGATCTCTGATATGCATGTAAAGGACATTGTAATGACCCCACACCCAGTAGCCAACCAGGCTGGTGCCATACCTGTCCGGTATCTTTTTCTCAGAGATGAGAAACTAGGATACCAACCCATATGCAATCAAACATGCCCTTCTTGAAGTCGCTAGAAGCTGACCCCAAGTGCAGTGCCTAGCCTCGCATCCTGAGCGTGATGATAGCTTAGTCCTTTAGGACAGTCAACCAAGCTTGCGGCTGTCCAGCCTCCAAGTCAGCAAAGACTTGCACCAGCATGGCATTACTTCTCCTCTGTGAAATCCTCATCTTACAGATACACCATAGGGCAATGAAACTGACTTGGAAGAGCATGCCTCCTAGGGCACCCATTCCCGCCCATTCCTTCAGATGATTCATGGCTCGGAGGATCCATGTTGACAGTCCTTCAGCAACAGAGACATAAACCCGGGTGGAATTCACATGCACGATGGCAATTCTCAGATTCTGCATCAGCTTATCAAACTCGCCAGACCAATTTCCTGTAAGATACTGAGAGAGTTGCTTAGACAAATTTGCAGCTACAGTATAATTTTGATATGGCACAGAGGTCACACACAAACCAGTCATTTTCCGCTGACAGCCAATCTGGGCCACCTGCCACAATACATCCAAGGCCGTGGCTACATTGGCTGACAAATTATTCAAGGCAGCTGTAGTCTGTACCGTAGAATGCATAGCAATGGCAGCTGTGGTAGCCCCCACAGCAGCAAGACTAACGACCTTTTTCCATAAAATTGAGGGGTTCATGATTATGATTTCCCCCTCCATCCTGAAAGACAGGGTAGTACAGCTCATGTCTCACTTCCCTCCAGACATTTGGACAGAATGACCACCCACTAGGACCACTCGGAGGGGAAGTCTTCATTATATGAAGACGGCGCCAACACAGGCTGCCCTGGAGCTGAGGGTTCTATACGGGTGGAGTCAGAACTCTTCCTCAAAGATGACTTCTCCATTTCCCTTGCTAACATTTCAAGTTCCTCTTCAAACTCTGAGCTATCCTCTTCCGAAGTATCTTTCCCAGATTTGACTGAGCACTCCTCTTTTAACTGCTCTAATGCCTCTTGTCCCTTTTCCATGGCCTTGCAATATCTCTGATCTCCTAAACAACTACGAACAAGTCTCCAAATAGGCCGTGCTCCTCCCTGTAATATAGATTTTAATAGCTCTTTAAGAGTGGAAAAAATGGGCTGCAATGGTGAATTCCCCATACTTTCGCTTTTGTTTTTTTTCTACTCGTCTGAATCCCAGAACTTTATTGCTCCCTCCAGAGACCTTATTGCCTCTTTACCGAGGTCCTTATTGCTCCCTCCGGAGACCTTATTGCCTCTTTACCGAGGTCCTAACCTTGGTCCCACCTTACCTGGGAATTACCAGTCGACTGCCCTGACTGCAAGAAGTTCTGAATCGTTCACCCGCGGAGAGGTTCCCTGTACGGGCCACCACTTGTCGCGTCCCCCTGACCAGCAGGAAAGACACAACTACGATTCTTCTTCAAGCAGTTTATTCAGGAACCTTGTACATCCGCTTCTCTGCTTGTGTCTCTGCTTCTCCTCCCCCAAGCCCTTATATGCCTACTCAAACCCAATCAGATCATGCCACCTGGTGATCCAAGATAGACTCACAAAAGGAGGAAGCACACCGGGCTAGGCAGCTGCTACCAAGTAAGGCTTGTTTACAGCTAAGCTTGAGCTTTCTGGCATTAAGCCAGGAGCCATCTTAGGGTTGTGGCTCCCCACAGAGAGGAAAGAGAGAGAGAGAGAGAGAGAGAGAGAACTAATTGGGCTTGGCATAGGCTTTTTGAAAGATCTAAGTTGACCCCAGTGACCCACCTCTTCCAACAAGGCCACACCTCCTAATCCTTCGCAAATAGTTCCACCAACTGGGAATCAAGCATTCACATATATGAGCCTCTGGGAGCCATTCTCATTCGAACCACCACATCTTCCGAGGTTGAATCTACTTTCCATGACAACACACTCAGTTTCCTTACACATAGAGTTAAAAGCAATTTGTACTTTTGAGTAATGAACCAACCACCCTTCGTTAGTGAAAGAAAATAGAGATGATGCAGATGGCAGAGCCTAGGAGGTCTTCTGAGGAGACTGTTCCTGAGAGTTCATGTTGCTCTGAGTGTGACCCTGACCTCATGTGTTCTCACCTTGGGGCTCTCCAGCTACAAATCAGAAATGTTTGTCAGATTGTAATCTTTGAACTTAAATCCGAAGAAGTCAATTTGTATAGCAACTGAGGGGCTAAGAAAGCAAGGGACCTTGTGGAGCCTGAGTTAGACTCAGGATTTACTGGAACTGGAATGCAAGTTTTATTTCTGCTATTCTTCTACCACTAGTCAATCATTATTGTCATCATGTGCCAATTTCCTTGTTTGTTTATGAAATGATGAGCATGGTGACTCAAGTTTTTGCTTTTATTTCATGGTGACTTACACATTTGTTCTTCTGGAAGACCAATTGTTACAAACTAGGGTCTTCTTCGAATGTGTGCTAGTAAGAGGGACCATATTAGCTGAAATTTAAAAATTAAATTCAAAAGATGAGAAATAGTCCAGTTGTTTACTCTCTCTTTGTTTTATGACATCAGACAAAATTTTCAGTCTGGTTTCTGCCTCTTGAGGTTGTCTAGTATACATATGTGGGAATCAGAACGAGTCTTCTATTTCCGTGATTCAGTGGAGGCAAAGTACACTTAAAAATGGATACCCATCTTTCTTTTGTAAGGATCATTTCAGTGTTGTCCCTAAACCAAACTATCACAAGGGAAAACCCTGTAACTCCTCCAAGACTGAGTGGGAATTCCCTCTGTGTACATGCCATAACAAGGCCTGGAAATTGGGCATGTGATTTGTATTACAGAGTTCTAAGGCTCACCACATTTGCTCTGAAATCAAATTCTGTTTTGTATGCTTGAGAGAATTCCAGCTATCTTGGTTGTTTTGGGTTTATGTGTTGTCACATTGAATAATGTGTGGCACCCATACTTGAAGTCATCCTTGCTTGTCTCACAAAATGTCCTTTAATTTACTACATTATTACATTATTATATTTGTACCTTCTTTCTGAAGCAAATAGTGAAATATGAACTGCTCATATAGTGCAGACAAGGAAACTGAGGCATGGTAGGTAAGTAGGGAGATGTCAATAAAACACACTGAGTCAGGGTCACACTTGGATATGGATATCCAAGCCCTCCACTCATTAACCTACATATCCTCCCATGAAGTCCCTGATTTTTGCCTATGTATAGCTAGTTACAGATACGGTTTCCATCCCCTCTATTTAAACTTGCAAGCTGATTGAACAACTGTCAGGGATGACAGGCTTCATGATCAACAGGAAGCTGAAACCTGCAGACAACACCACTCCCTTGAAGACCTTTGCAGCCATGGGTGGTTCCTAGTGGTATCTCCCATTTCACCGTTCCCAGAGGGCTCTCCTGGGGGATCAGGAACACCTGTCCACCTCTACCTCCATGGCCTTGGCTATGGAGCAAGGCTTTCATGACTGTTGTTTCACTGGAGTTTTAACATCAGGGAGATAACTATTTGCCATGGCAATATATTTTGGTTTCCCCAAGGGCAAGAAGGATAATAAGTACAGAAGTATCCAGAAAAAAGGAGATAATTAAGAGGTCGGGTGAATTTCACCTACCATTCTTTCAGTAATTAGCAACACAGTGTAGCTGGATTGCAGCAAGTCTTTGCTTGGGAGGGCTGTGTTGCCTTGTGGTTTGCAGTTTGAATCATCTGAGATGTGGATCAGTCAAAAGAGAGAAGCAAGGCTCTTTGTGTACCTCCTTCTTGTAGTGCTTGAAATACAGAAGATGAAGCCAAATATTTACCTTTGATAGCCACACTGCTGGTTGGGCTAATTAGTGAGGAACCTTTCACAGGAAAGCTAGACTTCATGTCACTGTATTTTTTTTTTTCAGGCAGATAGTCACCATCACCGGTGAGGTAGCATAGCAGGCTTGTGTACTGATGAACTCTGGTGTGGGGACACTTTAAACTACAACACCACACGTTGTGTCTCTGTTTCCATTGTGTGCATTGTATGTGGTTTTTGATCTGGATATGCCTCAGTGATCTCATTTCTATAGATACAAATGGTAGCTATTTTATAGGGTTCGGGTTCAGTGAGTACATATATGTTGCATAATCAGAGAAATGTATGGCACACAGTAATTATTTGCTTATTGTTCTTCTCTATTGTTACATTTTCCTACTCCTTCCTGAATGCACCATATTGATTTAAGTGTATAATCATGTGTGAAGGTATGCTTCATAAATTAAGAGCCTGTTCATAATGCAAGCACAATTTAGAAATCATTGTAAACTGGAATTGAGTCAGAAATAAGAGGCAGTAAAAAAGAATCTGCAGTTGTAGTATGGGCTTCTTTTGTCTAAGCTGAGATGAAAAACAGAGTCCTAAAACTAGTAGTTTTCAGGTTTTTTGGGTTCCCTGCTAGAGTGACTGTTTTTATGTTGCATTGCAACCAGAGGCTTGCTTGGTATGGTCACTGTTTTCTCATCATCTTCTCCATTGAACATGTACCTAATCATTTCATTAATCTCTATGTAAAATCAAGATGTGGTCCAAATCTATATTCTAGTTGTCTTTGTCTCTTTCTAGCATTTATCCATCATATTACACTTTCCTGTTCTCCCAGGGGATCTGGCTGCACCATGGATCTTGGGAGCTTTCACTGGGTAATTTCACCACTCTTATATGTCCTACATATTCTCCCAAATCTGTCCTGATCTGCCTAATCAATTGCTCTTTAATCAATGAGAACCTCAGTCCTATAGTCTGGCTAGAAATGGTTATCCCATTCCTGTCCTGGATTGGACTTTTGTCTTGTGACTCTGTTCTATGTTCTCCTCTGACTTTTCTTGTGCTTTAGTTAGGGTTTCTATTGCTGTGAGGAAACACCATGACCAAAAAGCAAGTTGTGGAGGGAAGGGGTTGCTTGGCTTACACTTTCACATCGTAGTCCATCACTAAGGAAGTCAAGGCAGGAACCTGGAGGCAGGAGCTGATGTAGAAGCCACAGAGGGGTGCTGCTTCCTGGCTTGTTCCCCATAGCTTGCTCAACCTGCTTTCTTACAGATCTCAGGACCACCAGTCCAGGGATGGCACCACCCACCATGGGCTGGTCCCTCCCCCATCAATCACCACTTAAGAACATCTCCTGCAGCCTGATCTTATGGAGGCATTTTCTTTCTTTCTTTCTTTCTTTCTTTCTTTCTTTCTTTCTTTCTTTCTTTCTTTCTTTCTTTCTGTCTCTCTCTTTCTTTCTTTCTTTCTTTCTTTTTTCTGTTTATTTATTACTTCAAGTTACATTTCCATCACAGTCCCCTATTTCCACCCCTCCCGGTCCCACGTTCCCACTTCTCCCCCATCTCCCATCTATCCCACTCCTCCAGAATGGGTTCTCCCTACATCTTAGCCTCCCTCAGTTCAACAGTCATATGACTGTTAACAGCTTCCTCTTGCACTAGGGGCCTATATGGCAACTCTATTAGGGCAAAGTGTCCACTAATAGGTAACAAGGTCTATGTTCCTGTTCCTTTTTGTGTGCTCGTTGTAGGATAGTTATCCTGTACTACATAGCTAAAATACACTTATAAGTGAATAGATGCCATGTGCATCCTTCTGAGTCTGGCTTAGCACACTCAGGATGAGCTTCTCTAGTTCTATCCATTTGGCTGCGAATTGCATGATGTCCTTGTTTATGATGGTTGAGTAGTATTCCATTGTGAAAATATACCACTGTTTTTTTTTAATCCATTCTTTGGTTGAAGGGCATCTGGGTTGTTTCCAGTTTCTAGCTATTACAAGTAAAGCTGCTATGAACATCGATGAGGAGATGTCCTTGTGGTTTGGTGAGGAATCATTTGGATGTAAACCCAGGAGTGGTATGGCTGGGTCTGGAGGTAGAGCTGTTCCAAGTTATCTAAGGAATCACCAGACTGATGTCCATAGTGGTTGTACAAGTTTGCACTCCCACCAGCAATGCAAGAGTGTTCCCCTTTCTCCACAGCATTGCCAACATGTGCCATCATTTGAATTTTTGATCTTAGCCATTCTTACAGGTGTGAGATGAAATCTCAGTCATCTTGAGTTGCATTTCTCTGATGATTAAGGATGCTGAACATTTTTTCAAGTTTCTCTCAGCCATTAGGGATTCTTCCTTTGTGAATTCTCAGTTTAGCTCAGTTCCCCATTTTTTATTGGATTATTTGGTTTCTTGGTGTTTAATTCCTTGAGTTCTTTTTAAATTATGGATATTCACCCTCTGTCGGATGTGGGATTGATAAAGATCACTTCCCAGTCTGTTGGTTTCCATCTTCCACAAAAGAGAAACAGAAGGAACACTGCCAGACTCATTCTATGAGGCCACAGTCACCCTGATTCCTAAACCACACAAAGACCCAACAAAGAAAGAGAACTTCAGACCAATTTCTCTCATGAACATAGATGCAAAATTACTTAGTAAAATACTGGCAAACCAAATCCAAGAACACATCAAAAGTATCATACACCATGATCAAGTAGGCTTCATCCCAGGAATGCAGGGGTGGTTTGACATACGAAAATCCATCAACGTAATCCACCATATAAACAGGCTGAAAGAGAAAAAACCACATGATCATCTCATTAGATGCTGTAAAAGCATATGACAAAATCCAACACCCCTTCATGCTAAAAGTCCTGGAGAGAGCTGGCATACAAGGACCAGACCTAGAAATAATAAAGGCGTTTTCTTAATTGAGGTTCCTTCCTCAATTATGTTTAATTGAGTTCAGATGACTTGAACTTGTGTCAAATTGTCATAAAACTATCCAGCAAACCTCTCCTACTTCACTTCATACACTGAGGTTTTGAGTGTGTGTGTGTGTGTGTGTGTGTGTGTGTGTGTGTGTGTGTGTGTGTGTAAGTGGTGTCACTGTGTGCCTTAGAGGAGAATGAGGTGATTATTCCCACATGGATCTAAAGGATATGAATATCAAACTCAAGTTGTCAGGCTTGGTGGCAAGCATGCTCAACAACTGAGCTGTCTCATAGAATTCATATCTCATCTGAATTCTAACATTTTATGGAGTAAGATCCTTGTACTTACCAAGAGTGTTTATCCTTTCTGGGAGGGCTAGGGTTTTTTCATCACAGATGCCAAAAGGATTCCTTAGTAATGAGAGGGTGAATGTTTCAGAAATTGAAGTTGATTGGTGTTACTGGAACTGAGTCTTTGTTCTTCCTGACCACAGCTGCTCAGTTCAGTAGAGTCTGTTCTTAGATGTAAAGGGAAATTATTTTCAGGGAATGAGTTCAAGGGAATAAAGAGTCCCAGGGAACAATATTCCTCTAGCATAATTACTTATTAAGACCCACAGAGGTTAAAACAGCCAGGGGCAGTCCTGAGCTGGGGACCAGATGCTCTTCCATCCAGGCTTAGTTGGGAGCTGAAGGGGCAGTCATAACAAGCAGCCAGACTGTGCAGCTTGGAAGGGTGGAAAGAGAGAGACATCCTGCACACGAGAGAAGAGGGATGGAGAGCTTTCCCTCCAGCCTTCATGAAAGAGAAGTTAAGTTCAATGTACAAAATGAAGCCTCACACCTAGCGTGGATCAGGCAGTGACACCTTCCTACAGCAGGCTTTAGTGTCTTTTCTCATGTGATTCTCCTGAAAGAGGAGGCCCACCTCATGAATGGATCCTTTAATAGGCTCTTGTGCCATATTAGAAAGTGACAGATAATGCACTGTGATGTTAATCTCATTAATGTGATCAAGTTTGTGATGAAAAAGAACATAAGATAAAGTAGGCAACTAATACAATGAAGATCACTCAAAGCAGTGAGTTAATGGCAACACAATTCCCTCTCACCTGCCAGGGTTCAAGGGACTGTGATCTTTGATATAAGAAGACATATCGTGGGTTACAATTATAATAAAGAGGTCAAAGAAGACATTAATACAGTATCCACCAAGACAGAGGCCTCCTTTTCCTCCTTTCTACAACTAAGATCTTGAGTCTTTGTTTCTGATGGTCCAGCTTGCATCTGTGCCCATATTGCTCACAGTGGTTGATTGAAAAGGTGGTGTTAAGTGCCCAGCCTGCACCTGTGTCTGTCATGACCGGAGTGGTCAGTTGGCAGATAGCGTTAAGTCCCAATCCGCACGCATGCCCTTCATGGAAGTCCATGTGTTTGGTTGAGAAAATAGTGTTAAGATTTTTACAACCTGGAGAAGAATAAAACTGGGCAGTAATACAAATATGACCCTAGACATAAAAATAGACATATTTAAGATGAGATGTGAAAGGTGCAAATACAAAGCCAATAGAAGAAAATGTAGAATAATATTTCCATGACTTCCATGTATTGTGGTGTTGGGGCTTCTCCCTGGAGCATCCCACAACTCTACTACTCAGATCTCTCTCAAGAGCATAGTCAGAAATCTTTCTTTTTTCCCATTTATTAATTTATTTATTCACTTTACAGCCCTGATTGAGTGTGAAATAATTCTTTTAAAAATATTTTTATTGTTTTTTTAATGTTGCAAATTTCACATCATGCACCCTGTTCCCACCCATCTCCCACTTCTCTTCAGACACATACTCCACTCTTGCAGCCTCTTGCAACAGAAAAAAAAATCTCATTGTGGAAGTTGTGGTGTGTCTCAGTGTGTTCCACAATATTCCCCTTTGTCCACACTTTCTTGGTTTTTTTTGCTTGCAAATGTTTATTATAATGACTCATTGGTCTGGCTTCTGCAACTTTGTTAATACTGGAACCTCACTGGAACTCCTCTCAGATATCCTGTTGTTTTCCTGTGTCATGGAGATCCTGTAGTTTTAGATCTGTGGAACCGGCTTTTCATGCACTCCAGCAGTTCACCCATGGGGTATATGTTGAGGTGAACCAGCTCAAAGACCTGGTTCTGGTCTGCAACCCCCACATCCAGGGCCAGTTTTACTGTGCTACCAAGGTAAGGTGCAGAGACTGCTCTTCTGAGTTCTGTGGCAGGTAAGGCTTGGCCAGTTTTCCTGCTTTCATGACCCCATTAGGGCCAACACTCTCACCTGCTACCTGTGACAAGGACATCAGAGAGTAGAGGGGATCTCTTCCTCGCCAACACCACTGCAAAGAAGAGAAGAAGCAGGGCTGGTTCTCCCACAGTCACACCCTCTGGTTGGCTCACCTACAACCCGCACATCCAGGGCCAGGTGTACTGTGCTGCCCAGGCAAGGTGCAGGATCTGCTCTCCTGAGTGCTGTAGCCTGTGAGGGTCAGGGACAGTTCTCCTGCTTATGCTACTCCATTGGGGCTAGATCTCTTGTCCACCACTGGTGGTGAGGGCCAAAGAGAGGGCAGGGGATCTCTCCTTCACTAGTACTACCACAAAGCAGACAAAAGGCTGAGTTGGCTCTCCCACACTCAAACCCTTGGGACTGGCTCATGCACAACCTTCACATCCAGGGCCAACTGTACTGGGCTGCCCCAGTGAGGTACAAGGACTGCTTTTATGAGTGCTGTAGCATGTGAGGGGAAGGGATAGCTCGCCTGCTCTTGTGACCCATTGGATCCAAATTTCCTGTCTGCCACTGGTATTGAGGGTAAAAGAGAGGGGCAGGAATCTCTTCCTCACCAATACCACTACAAAGCAGACAAAAGGCAGGGCTGGCTCTTCCACATTCACACCCTTTGGGCCAACTTACCCACAACCCCCATATGGAGGGCCAAGCAGGTTCTTCTAGCCTCTGGCTTGCTTCCTGTCCTGGGAGTCCATCTGGTGCTGGACTGGTGGTCATCACAGGCTAGCTTCCTTTCTAAGCCCTCTGGCACCAAACTGGTTGTGGTTTCAGGCTTGCTTTTTTTCAGGGATTGTTAGGCTACTACTCATTCAGATGTTCATAGGTCAGAACACTGAATGTAGACATAGCCTCTCTCCTCTCTGCCACCTACTGATGCGCATGTGATACAGCAGTCACATCTGCAATGCCTCTAGGGGCAGGGGAAATATTTCTTAAAGATCTCTCATGAGCACAAACTATGAAGCAAAACATGGAGAGATATGATTATGTAAAATTAAGGCCTTATGAGTTAAAAAGATATAACAGAAGAATATGGTAGCTAGAGAATATAAAGACTTCTTACAAATCATCTGAACAAGGATAGGAAACTATTTTAGTTGCTGTTCTGTTGCTGTGGTGAAACACCATGACCAAGGCAATTTATAAAAGAAAACATTTAATTGGAGGCTTGTTTCAAGGGCTAGCCTATAATCACTGTGGTGGGAAGCATGGTGGCAGGCAGGCATGGCACTTGAGCAGTAGCTGAGAGCTTATATGTGATCAAGAAGTTGGAGGTAGAGAGATAGAGAACCCAGCATGGCTTTGAGCTCACCTCCACTGACACACATCCTCTAATAAGGCCACAAAATTCCAGCAAGGCCACACCTACACACCCCAGTTCTGCCAAATGGGGACCAAGCATTCAAATATATGAGCCTGTGGAGGCATTCTCATTCAAGTTATCACAGAAATCCGTGGAGAAAATAAGTACACAGCTATTGACAGAAGGGGAAATTCAAACAGTTTATAAGAATACTCATCTTCTGTGATTCATAGAGCTGCAAATGGAAATAGATACCACTACATACTAGGGATACGGACACAAATTAAGCAGTTAGCAGTGTCAAATCTGACAGAAGGAGAAGACAGGGCCCTTTTGCTACTGGAGGAGCAGCACAATGTGTGGCCACTTGGGAGATACAGAGAAATATGAGTGTGACAAAGCTCAATTAAGTGTCCAGATAACATTGGACTCTATTGGGAAATGCTGTAAATTTCCTGATTTGTATCACTTCCTAGTATGCAGTGACATCTATCTATCTATCTATCTGCCTATTTGGTATCTGGCTATCTGTCTGTCTGTCTGTCTGTCTGCCTCTCGTCTATCTATCTATCTATCTATCTATCTATCTATCTATCTATCTACTATCTATCGTTCTATCTATCTACCCTAGAGGAACTTGCAGACACATTTTTGAGAAAACAGCAATGAAGAATGCTCATTATATTGATGATGTTAACATAGGGAGATGGGGTAAACTTAGAAAAGCATGTAAATAAAAATGCATTGGCTACATCCCATATAACAGATGAACACACTAGATATATCAACTAGTAGATAGTTATTAAAAGGTATATCTGCATGTAAAAAACAAAAGGGCAATAAATGGTATTGCATTTGTGGGGCCAAACTATTTATGAGAATTTAACTACCCACACAGAGCAAGAGCATACACACGTATTTCCAAGGTCATATCCAAAATAAATGACAAGAACAGCTAAACAGTTTGTCTTGAGGTAAAGGGGTTATGAAAGGAGAGTGAGGTGAAAAGAAAATTGGCTTTGATGATAGTTTTCTATTGCTATGTAATAAATTATTACAAATGTAACCAGTTCTGGAGAGTAGAAATTGGTACAATATGAATAGCTCAGGAAGCCAAGCTTTTAGCTAGAGTAAGTTTTCTGGGAAATCTAAGGATGAATCTGCATCTGAGATCAGGTCCTTGAGCTTGTAGGGATGAGTTTTCTACTCCTTGAGGAAACAAGGTAAGGACACTATCAGCTTCTAAAAGTGACCTCAGTTCCTTGCTACATGTACCTATGCTCCTCCAGATCTGCAATGATGTTTCACCTTTTCTCCTGCTTGTATTTGATGACATCTTCCTCTGTGGCCAGTGGTAGGAAATGTTGGTTGTAAAGGATTGGTGTGAATAGGTCATGACCTCTCTGATAACCGCACACTTTAAAGCCAGCTGATTTGGTCTTAACAACACCACATAGACTAAAGTCCCCATGAATAAGAGAGCAGATGTTCATATATTAGGGTAAAAAACCCTGAAAACCTTATAGGAAGTCTGCCTATCATACTACCTTATAGAAAAAAAATAATTTTCTGTTGCCAGTGTCCATGAGCTACAAGGAAGAGTTTCAGATATTTTTATTCATTATATTCATGTAAAAACTCCTTCCCTGCAGAGACCTCATAACCCTTGTAAATCTTGACTTTCTCCAAGAGTAAATATAACATAGCATGCACCACAACAAGTCCAACATCGGCATGGATATAATGAGCAGCGGGCAACTCCTGCTACAGAGGAAGCAATTTAGGCTCATCTAGCTGAAGCCAGTGTTCCAAACGCCACAAAAACATCATGTTCTTGTGTATGTCCTATCTCCGTTACGCTGCCTCATTTGTTCCCCACAGCCTGCCAAGTATAGCAGGTGCATTTTTTTTTTCTTGGATGGGGTTGATGCCCTTCACAACTGGCTTTAAGAATATCTATTTATTTGAATTTCTTTAGTCTTGTTGGCCCAAGGCTGTTTTCTTTCAATGTGCCCAGTTTTATTCTTGCATTGAGCCACACTGGTGCTGCTCACAATCAATAATGCAGCCACCTAGCTGTGCAGAAGACAGATACTGCCTGAGATGTTAAAATTTTCCTCCAAGGCCACCATTGAGAACTCTCAAACAAGTGTTACATCTGCCTCCCCCCCCCTTTTTTTTTTTTTTACAAAGTAATCCCTTTGAAAATGAATTTAATTCATAATCCAGGGAAAAGAAAAAACTACCAGATGTTAGACTCAACTTGCAGATCCACCTGAGAATTTCTACTTATGTAGGAGGAATTATTAGGAATTTAGTTGCCTTATGCTATTGCTATTGGTTGCTTCTGTGGCATGTGACAAGCAAGGAGAAAGTTATCTCTCATTTGGACTTTAGACTCCTCATTTTTTACTGATTCGTAAAGGACGCAAAGGGTACCTACAGATTTGTATGTACAAGCCAGTGTAGTGTTTTTCTTGGCCTTTTTCATTCTATTAAAGACATTCCTACTTTAAATGAGTTTTAAAAGTATGTGTGGTTTGTATGTATGTGTGGTATGATGCGGACCTATGTGGAAAAGTATACACAAGTCGAAGGCAGAGTTTGATGTTGAAAATCCTTCTCTATGACTTTCCAACTTTCTTTGAGACAGGGTCTCTTACTGAACTTGGAGCTCATCATTCAGCTAGATTGGCTGGCCAGCAAGTGGCAGGGAGCTGTCTATTTCCCTCTTAGAGTTGGGATTACATGTGCACATGCCACCGTGCCTTGTGTCTGAACGGGTGTGGGAGACACACACTTCAGTCCCCATGCTTTCACAATAAGCTCTTTACCCATCGAGTTTCCTCCAGGTCTGATTTTTAATTTGTTTCAATGACAGAAATGAATCACTACAAAGAGAATCCTAAAGATGTAAACTATTATCACCCTACTTTTAAGGATGAGCAATCTAATATCTACTAGGCTAACCTAATGTATCTAAGACAGGGAAGTTAAGAAGCAGAAAACCTGGCATTCACTTTTCTAGTACAACTCCAGAGCCCAGTTCTTACTCTGTGAGCTATAAGTTCTCCTCATTACCACAAGAGAAATGACTCAGTGGGAATACATGCAGATTTGATAGTTTATAGATGACTAGACAAGATAATCATCCTGAGATATAAAATTTCAGCTTCAGCTTCAAGTGTGACCTTTCCTCTTCTCCCACCTCCCCAAAAGATTTGACCTAAGTTGATGATGCTCAGATTGTGAGCTCCAGATTGTGGCATGATCAGAGTTGAATCTGAAAGTGCTGTCCCATGTCCTCATGTCAGCCTTGAACAGTCTTGTCCTAGGGTGACAAAAAAATTTAGGCCATTATGAGACAAATCAGACAAATGATTCTATAAATAGTCATTTTTGAAGATGACTGACAATTATTTGATAGCAACCTGTCATGTGAGTTAAGGATCATTAATCTTTTCTCCGTCTAAACTTCAATTAGTACATTATTGGAACTTATTATAGATGCTAGCTAGGTGTTCTACTTAGATGTTCAGATACCCTGTGATGCCTGACAGCTTCATTGAGGTCCTAGCTGTCATCCAGACCCATGGCTGAAGCCATTCCACAGTGTGTGCTCAGAAGCTTCTCACTGCTTTGTTCTCAGGGTGATATCAAGCCGTTCCTTTTTATTTGTTGCTATTAGTGTTTTATTAATTACAAGTTTCTTAGTGTATACTCATTAGATTTGTTATTTATTGCACAATTAATCATCTAATGTGTAGTTCACATTTTAATCAGGATAGTTTTAAACACACTTTAAAATAATTGGACTTAATTTTGTAAAGGTATTGTTCGTAGTAATACTTAAAAATGAAATGTCAAGTTTTGGCCTCTTGCTACCAACCGACATAAACTGTTTAGGATAATTAAGAAACGCAAACTAATAGTCATGAAAACGTGTCATTTTGTTAGGTACTATGACAGTCTATCACAGTTATTTTCTAAGCTACTCAGAAATCAAGTTGCTAAGAGACAAGCAATATTTGCTTATCTAAATATAAGAGATAGATAGGGCATCTTCAAAAACCTCAAGAGATCTGCAGAATATGGCATTCAAAGATGTTTTCTTAACTTAAGATTTTTTTTTGATATTGAGACATGTCAGCTCCTGACAGCACCCCCTATTCTACTCCAAGTAGAAGATGAGCATCGAAGAATCTCCAGTGGGAGATGATTGAATTGGTGGTAAGCCTTTCTCTTGGCAAGAAAAACCCCTTGCTTCAACTGTAGACAGACTTCTGTCCAAAAAGGACAAAACTTGGAAGCAGATAAGTCGACAGCCTAGCTCTGCCAAGACAGGGTAGGTAAGTTCTTCATAATTCCTGCTCTACAATCAATGTCTGTCAGAGAAACGGGGCCAAATGGCTGAAGATTGATGCGGTAATGTATGGAGAGAAAATGGGAACTGCCCAGGCAGCCACTGGTATGTCATTTCTTAGTTTTGGAAGCTGCAGGCCCTGTACTTCCTATATAATCAGATATATTTATCCCTCTCAGGTCTCTAAGGTGGTTGAAGAATAGATAGCTAGAGCCTCATAGTTAAATTTTGAGTTGTTTAGGAATCAAGAGGGTGTTCTGGATCTAAGAAGATATTTTTAAAATTATGAGGCAAGTTAGTATGAAAGCTGAGTTAGATATAGAACTTTAAACTCATGGAGATGGTTAGATAGTAGAATGTTAAAGTCAGGTGCCAAATACATATGGACTGGACATTGGGAATGTATGCTAAGCCATATAACTCTTATAATTGTGGCCTATTTATTTCTGTTGTTTTGTATTGTATTTATAGTTATAAGAAAAAGAACCATTTTTTGGACTGAAAGGGAGAGCTGTTGGGGGGAAAAAGAAATACCTTAAACTAAAAAAAAAAAAAGGGAAGAGGATGGGGGGTTGAGGGGGAGGAGGGTGGAAGGGTGGGACTGGAGGGGGGAGTAGGGAGGGGATTGTGATTGAGATGTAACTTGAAGAAATAAAAAATAAATTATTAAAAAAAGAAAAAAATAATTGGACTTAAAGGCTTTTCTATATATGTACAAACACACACATATTCATGCAAAGTATGAATGTATTTGTATGTGCATTGAGATACCCACTGAATTAACCATGCTTCATTGCTCTAAGCTTCATGTACAATCTCCTTTAAATCTGCTACTACTATTATCACCATGTTTCCCATGAAGATAAACAAAACAAAACAGATTGATGATCTATAAGTAGTTGGTTCTTTTGGTTTAGAATTAGTCTGCCTTAAAAATGTTTAAACTGAGAGTAGAGATGCATGCCTTTAATCCTAGCACTCAGGAGGCAAAGGCAGGTGAATCTCTGTGCCTGGTCTATATAGTGAGTTCCAGAATATCCAGAGCTACAAAATGAGACTTTGTCTTAAAAAACAAAAGGTAAGGTCTATGACTGAGGAAGAAGGATTTATTTATGTTTTGCAAACACGCTGTTGTAGCCTCATCAAAAGACAGAAATTGAATGTAAACTTTCAAAGCAGAGAAGTAGAAAACCAATTTATTTCTTGACTTCCCTTGGAAATGTCTCCAGTTCTTATCACTGGCAAATCATAGGAGTGTCAAGGAAAACTCTGTATACTTTCATCTGTCTTGCTGTTCTGGGGACTTTTGTTTAGGTTTTAACACTTCCTAACTGCAGTACAGATAGTGGGGTCAAATGATATGTCTAGCATATCTAACTATGTCAAGGGAGGGACTGACTGTCCTAGAGCATTTTCTAAATCCAATTTACACAGGTGACCCAGTGCAGCCACATCCTCTATGCTAAGTCAGGTTCTAGTTTGAAGTCACATTTTTCTGGCTACAAAATCCAGCACCTACATGACAACAATGCTGCTAGCCAGGTCTTTGTGGAAAGTGAAGAAAAAGCTTGTGTGGGAAAGAACTAGTTCCAGTTTGGTGGCAATTTTTCTATTCTCAAGAAATCTATACATAATTGAGTATTACGTCTTCCTCAGTAAGTGGATCAAAACTTCATTTGTCATAGTATTATTCAAGGCAGATTATCTGATCTTTTTTTGCAGCAAATAATTTTAAGGTTCTATATCTCAATCTAATTGTTTTGTGTTTTATCTTAGAGCCTCGAATGATTTTAAAATTCCTTTTGGGTTTGTGTGGCATCTGAAACATAAATCCTAATTGTACAATTTGCTCTAGGCAGGTGGCATTTGTCATTTTGGGTTTTCATGGTTTACTGCTGTGAAGGTTTGACTGCTCTCCCAAACACTAGTCCAGGTGAAATGATGTTTGCAGCTAATGAGGCTGATTTCCCAGCACACCCAGCGGTATCAGCAGAATCCTGAATGCCTTTTGGTGACATTCACTGTCTGTTATTGTGTGGCCAGAAGTGTTTGTCTGACATGTCAGGAAGTGACTTGATTTACATATACAGATGAGTCCTAGCTTGGGGTTCTTTAATAATAAGCTTGGTGACCATTTGTAAACTGGGTGCCATAGATGAAACTTTCCATTTTTTTAGGAAATTTATAGCGCTTGCCTATTAATTAGCATGCACCTTTCTTTCTTTGTTTCTGCCTTCATTCCAGCATATCTTCCTCCTTTCCTCCCTCCCTTCCTTCCTCCCTTTCTTTCTCTCTTTCATCTCTTCTTTCTTGAGACAGGGTCTCTCAATGTATCCCCCACTGGCCTCAATTTACCATCTTCTTCCTCAGCCTATTGAGTGTGAGGATTATAAATGTAAGCTACTGTGTCTTCCTGAGCTGACAAATCTTAGTGCCTAATCACAATAAAATGTACTGCCCATTTATATCATTCCCACATTAGGGCAGTATATCTTGTGTGATTCCCTTTCTAAAAATGGGTCTCCTCCTTATGATCACTCAGAGATCCAGGCTACTTCTTCATGTGTTTTCTTTTTCGTAATCTTGTTTATTTACTTGTGCTCATTTATTATTTTTTTAAAAGCTTTATTTTATTATTGTTTCAGTTTATTTTGTGTATCCATGTTTTCCTTGCATGTATGTCTGTATACTGTGTGCATGCCTGGCTCCCACAGAGTCCAGAAGAGGGCATCAGGTCTCCTGGAAGTGTAGTTATAGATGATTGTGAGTCACCATGTGGGTGCTGGACATTGAACTTTGGGTCTGCTGAAAGAGACGTGTGTGTGTGTGTGTGTGTGTGTGTGTGTGTGTGTGTGTCTGGTGTCTGTGTGTGTGTTTGTTTATGTGTGTGTGGGTGCATGTGGAGGGTAAAAGTGAATGTTTCATTCCCTGGAGGTGGAGTTACAGGTGCTTGGAAGTCACCAGCAAGAGCAGCCATGGCTCTTAATCACTAAGCCATTCCTTTAGCCCTCAGAGTTATTTATTACTTTAAATAAAAGTATAAACATTATGGATCCCTTAAAATTCTACTCTAGAGTTATGCACTATTTAGCATTTTTGTATTAATGTTAACTAAGGCTTCTAGACACTTGAAAGCCCCAGTATTAATATGAACTATGCTAATAAAAATAGCATTTATTTTATTCAAAGTATAATATTTATATTATGAAACCAATGGTACAATACACAGTGATCAAGAATAAAACCAACTTAAAAAATCTCAGGTTTATAGTCTTATGATGGATGTACTAATTATCATAATTGTATATAAAAATAAAAACATAGCAGGTTTTCTGTTACAAAATTCTTAATCATCTGAATTGTAGTCATTACTCGCTACCAGTTTACATGTAACATCTGCTAGGACTGATATCTGACTTTCTTTTCCCCAAGAAAGGATGAGTAGATAAATGATATTTCAGAGCAGACATTAATTTACTTGAGGACAGGAGGGAAAACTATACTCAAGATTAGAACTTGTCACAAACCCCTTTCCTACAGAAATCATAAAACTAGGAAGAAACCCCCCGAAAAAAAATATCCCACAGGCACAGTACCATGAATAGCACAGCTCAGAAAGAGCCCAGGGCAAATCACACATCTTTCCCTCCTTCAATGATGAGAGGTCTATTTTGCCATCAAGTAACAATGACTGAAGCAAATGAGGGGTACCAGGTGCACAGTTACATTTTGCAAAATATTATGGTGAGGCAAGGATGGGCAGAGGGACAATTTGCATATAATTTGAATTATATGCAGTGTACGTGGACTGTAGCCTATCCCAAGGTGGCTTTGCAAACAACTTGGCCTCAGTGAGGTTTCCTTGAATTGAATTCTTCA
Source organism: Lophiomys imhausi (assembly GCA_907164525.1). NCBI lineage: Eukaryota > Metazoa > Chordata > Mammalia > Rodentia > Muridae > Lophiomys > Lophiomys imhausi. The sequence continues at coordinate 1,348,304 of CAJQZJ010034032.1, forward strand.
CCTGCACCGCCGAGTGGCTTCATTTTGCTGGTGAAGACGCTTGAAATAGACTTAAAAAAAACCTTATTTATTTGTTTATTTTACATTCCAATTGCAACTCCTCTCTCTCCCTTCCTCCCAGCCCCCCCCTTCCCCCCCCCCCCTTCCTCCCTAACCCCCCCCCCCCCCCGGTACCAACTCACTCTGGCACATCAATTTCCATCAGGTCTAAGTGCCTCCTCTGGGGCAAGACAAGGCAGGTGGTAGGAAAATGGGGTCCAGAGCAAGGCAACCCAGACCAAGTCAGAGATAGTCCCTGCTCCAATTGTTAGGAGAACCACTTGAGGACCAAGCAACCCATCAGCTTCATATGTGTAGTGAGTCTAGGATCAGTCTGTGCAAGTTCTTTGGTTGGTGGTTCAGTCTCTACGAGCCCCACTCTGTCTGAGATAACTGGCTATGTAGATCATCTTGTGTCCTTGACTCTTCCAGCTCCCTCAAACCTTCCCCAACTCTTCCTCAAGGCTCCCTGAGTTTCACCTAATGTTTGGCTGTGGGTCTCTGCATCTGTTTCCATTATCTGCTGGACAAAGCCTCTCAGATGGCAGTTATGGTGCATTGCTGTCCAGTTCCCTCTCTCCATCCACTTCCAATGTCTTTTTTATTTCCCCTACATAGAGGGATTCAAGCATCCTCCCTTGAGCCCTTCTTGTTACTTAGTTTCTTTGGGTCTGTGAATTGTAGCATGGTTATCCTGTACTTAATGGCTAATATCTGCTTTTGAGTGAGTAAATACCATGTGTGTCTTTCAGGGTCTGTGTTACCACATTCAGGATAATCTTTTCTGCTTCCAACCATTTGCCTGCAAATTTCATGATGTCCTTGTTTCTAATGGCTGAGTAGTACTCCATTGTAGGGGCCAAGTCTGAAGTATAATCCTAGCTGTATCTGTATCACTTTACAGAACAGGGATGCTGGGAATGAAGGTGTCTTCTGTGACTGGAAAGAGAAAATGGAATTTTGTGACCATCTAGGCAGTCTTACCCATAGAGCCTTTGTTCTTCAGCAATGCTCATGAACAGATAACCCGTCCCAGGTGGCCATTCGGATGACCCATCCCAGGTGGCCATTTGGATGACCCGTCCCAGGTGGCCATTCGGATGACCTGTCCCAGGTGGCCATTCGGAGTTAAGGACCAGTTCTTCTTTAATCCCCCTGCCTCATTCTTGTTTGCCCTCTGCCCAGAGTGACTTAGAGTGGGAGTGTCTATTTTTTAAAATCATGACTATGTCTGCTCGTTTATTTATTTCTGTATTGATGAAATCACCCTATTTCACCTTGCAAAAATACAAAACCCGGGTATAATTTCTTTTAAATGGAAGTGGTCAAACATTCTTTTACTATAGAATGGATCTGCCTTCAAGGCTGATAGTGGAGCACTTATGCATTCCCAAATCACATTCTTTTACCCCTTCCTTGTGAAGAGGCTTCATGGAGGTATAGCTGTTATAGCATTTTGAATTTAAGTCAGGCTTATGCTATGTGACTGTAGGTTAAGAGAAATTAACCATATTAACCTTATCTAATATATGGGATACAATTTCTTAGTCTACTCTGGAACTTCTTTTTACCTATCACCATTGAAAAGAAAGAGACTATTCTAAGGGACAGAATTGCTTTATAAGTATGATGTAGTTGGAGATATTTATTAACTTCTAGCTATTTTCTTCAGTTTTATTAAATTGTAACTGAAAAGAAAAATGTATATATTTTTCTTTATATACCTAAAAATGTATTTATAGGCAATAAACTATATTGGAACATCATGTGCCTTTTTACTCCCCAGGTATTAGGGTGAGAATAGTTCTAGGGTACACCCCAAGCATATCATAGAAGAATAAGACATTGTCATTATGGAATACAGGATATTCTACAATCTGAGGAAACCAAGGAAAGGAAGTATGAAATAAAAACAATATTTTCCTCAAAAATGTTTGAGAGAATAATTGTAAAATTATCCTAATTATTGTAAAAACAAAACAATACAAAACAAAAACCCAAACAGAACGTCACTTTAAGAATCCATACATCTTGCCCAAACACTTTTAGAATAGTGAATTTTGCCATCTTGCTCTAAATAGACTGTAGACAGTTTCAGTAAATATATAATCCGACCATCCTAAATGAAGAGCTCAGTGGCAGAGAAAGGTAATGATATCTAAAGCTCTTTAGGAATTGACAGGGAATATGTGGGTAACTAAAGTCCTTAAGTCAAGTTCAGAGCTAGACAAAGGAAGGAAACATTTTCAGTCTGTGTGTGTGTGTTTGCGTGTGTTTGAGAGAGGGAGGGAGAGAACATAAAGTTGATTGAGTAGGGAAGTAGGCAGGATCTGGGGAGAGTTGGGGGAAAGAAAACATGATCAAATATATTGTATGAAAAACCCCTTTTTAATGAAAAAAAAATCATGCTTTGGTTTTTAAGAGTTGACTCTGAGGCCAGCCAGTGCTGTTTCTACTGCAATGCATTACCCATTTGGCAGCAGATGAGACCTGGAAAGGGTTCCGCAAAGAAAGAGGCCAAAGAGCAAAAGGGTAACCAGAACTTAATTTAGTTATGAAGCCAGTGAGGAGCAGGCGGACATAGAACGTCAGAACTGGCAAGGAATAACCAACTAGCCCTCTGTCCCCAGGGGCTATGAGGAAGTCAAGCAAGGACAGCCCTGGCGTTTTCCATGTCCTAAGGCCCAAAGTGGAGCAGGAGAAAGGCAGACTCTGAAGGACCCAGTTGCTCATTTCCAGGGCTAAGTTCTGAAGTTAAGCGCTTTGCACAGCATGTGCTCACAGCCCTGTAGGGGCTCAGCTACTCCAAGGGGGTCCCATGACAAGCCCTGATCCTAGAGATCCCTCTACAGCTCTTGTGCTCTTTCCGCCAGCTTCCCTTCTCAGAAGATTTGAGAGACTGTATAATAAATGATCCCTTTAATAGGCCAGGCTCAATGCTGTGAGTTTAAAAGACAAATATTGTATGTGAGAAGGAGAGAGTGCAATGGACCGGCAGAACTTTGCTGGTAAGTCTCCTAGAGTCGAAACATTTGTTTTTCATCATTTTGGAAGCTGAAGAGGAAATGAGAGGTTACCACTGTCTAACTAAAGCGTAGACCATTGTTCACTATGGGGACACGATGAAGCCATCAAATAGGAACTTATTACTCAAATCCTATTTCAGAGATGCTAAAATTCATCAGTGGCTTTTTATTATTTTCAGGTCTCTTTTCAAACATAATGTTTTCCTCCTTCCAGATGAAGGTCCTGCTTACCTACTGATGCATTTTAAGGATTAGACTACAAATGCTAGAGTGGTGGTGTGTGGACAGGTTTGCACCAGGGAGCACCATCTGTGTGTGCTTCCGGGATTGCCCATCCTTAGGTCTTCAGCACTCTGCAAGTCAGAATTTCCCAGTGTCACTATCTCCAGTGCCTCAAGCCCCATTTCCCCAGTTAGCTGTCAGCTTCTTGAGCATTCCAGTCTTTCATTCCTTGTGTAATCCTTCAGTGCCTAGGTTTCAAAGGTTGTTTTATTCCTGACTCTTATATGAAAAACATTTTACATTTTGACCAGTTCATTCATATGAACCTGTATAAGTCAGAAATCAACATCATGCTTTCGTCTCTGTGTGCCAGGAGCTCTGACATTTCCTTCTGCGTCTTCTATAAATTCATTGGTATTTGATTGAAAAGCACACAATTGAAGACTCTCTAAGGTTCCCCCCATTCCAACCATATGTCATCATTAATCATTTATTATTATTATTAATATTATTATTATTTTGAGGTGTGCCTTGCTGTACAGTCTAGGCTGGTCTTTAACATGAAATCTTCCTCCCTCAGTCTCCCACGTGCTAAGATTACAAGTTTGAGCCATCATGCCTGACATGCAATCAAGTCATATAATATCTTTAGATAACTACTGCTGAAGTTTAATTGTGAATTAGAATCTCTTGTTTTTGTTTTTAAATCCCTGGAACTTGTATGCTACTGCAGAGATACAAGCTTAATTGTGTGGAGGATAAATGGGATAAGGATTTTGAAAAGCTTCCAAGGGACCCAAGGCTTAGCTACATTTGAGAAATGTTGATAGAGACCCCTGTGTGTTTGAGGCATCTCTCCAGCAGAATGTATCTCTTCTCAGAATTTGTGCGTGCATGTGTGTATGTGTGTGTGTGTGTGTGTGTGTGTGTGTGTGTGTGTGTGTGTGTGTTGTGTTGTGCCTCCCTGCAGCCATCACAAAAATCTGCTCCAGATCATGGAAGGACACTTTTCTCATTCCTTCTGGTTACATCAGAGCAGATTCTTCCCTCCCATCTAAGTTTCATTGCTGACCTTTCCCTTGACCCTTAGATCTTGCAGTTTACTTCTTGGGAACTATGAAGAACTGTGGTATAAGTTAGGTCTCTTCAGTGAAATTAGTAGGCAGTTCAGATTAACATCTGGCAGCACATAAAGGAGAGCTTTGTGTCCCTTGAACTTGGCCAAGATAGTGCAAGCCGCGCAGATGACATCCGTTGCCATGAGAGGCATCGGGGATTGCTGGACATCGGGAGAAAGCTTGTGGACCCTCAGAGACAGCCAAGGATCACTAGATAATGTGATATATAAGTCAGAGAACTCCTCGCAGTCTCTCTCTTCCTCCTGCTCTCACAACTGAGAAGTCATGCTGGAGAAGTGCACAGCAAGGTACCCCATTAACAAAATTTCAGCATGGCATAAAACCTGCCCATAGAGAGTTCCTTGAAGGCGTCTGTCTTGGGGCCCCAGAGCACCAAAAAAGTGAGCAAGGCGAAGTTCGGAAACTGCACCGAGTAGCTTTAGGCTGTGACGCCTGTGCAAAAAGCCGGCCTCAGTTTGGCTGTTGGAACAGACTGACTTTATAAACTGGCCACAATTTGGTGGTTGAAATAAATTGGCTTTGGAAATTGGCAAAGTTTGTAAGGCCCAATGGACTTTAAGCTTGAAAGATATTATCTGCTGGGATTGCCATAAACCAAGTCACCCTGCACAGCCCTACGCTAAGAATATTAATATCCTTGTAAGAAAGTTATAGTAGGCCGGGCGGTGGTGGTGCATGCCTTTAATCCCAGCGCTCGGGAGGCAGAGGCAGGCGTATCTCTGTGAGTTCGAGGCCAGCCTGGTCTACAAAGTGAGTCCAGGACAGCCAGAGATATACAGAGAAACCCTGTCTCAAAAAAACAAAAAAACAACAAAAAAAAAAGAAAGTTAAAATAGTGTTAGTTAAGCATTGTTAGATAGGTATTAGGGTTTTATTAAATATATTATGAATTTTAGATTACAGATTTTAGGTTGTAGGATTTAGGTATTTTATAGGTGTTTCTTAAGTATTAATAAATACAAGTGTTTATAAATAAAAATATTCTGTTACAAAGAACCAACTACCACCTTCCACCCTGCATCTAAACTTTGACCTGCCTATAATTAGGTAAGATCCACAGATATTTAAACCTGCCCTAACCTTCTGAGAGAAAGAACTTCCTTCATCCTATCTTTCTTTTCTCTTTAACAGTGTCTGTGGGGATGCCTGCAAGATGTTACCCCTGCCTGTAATCCTCCAGAAAATGCTTTCCATCCTTGACTGTTACCCAAACTATGCACACCTAGTGTCCCCGACATTGTTAAATTCAGAGAAACACTTCAACAATGAGTTACTTGAACCCTTAATAGCCTTAGGTTCATTGATATTGACTGAGCCTTTCTCCTCAAGACTCTTCCCACTTTGCCTTAGAAATTTAATTTGCTTCTTTACATTTCTGCTTCTTACTTTGGATTTTAACCTACTCAGGACTGAAACTGCAATGTAGTTATCAATTGTATTTGTTAATAAGTATAAACTGTAAGGTTAGGCCAGTGGGGCAGCTAATGGGCTGGCGGGAGGCCAGCAGGCCTGGCCCACCATAACTGGCAGCTTGACCTGTCCTGGGGAAAATGCCCTGGACCAACAGTGGCCTTCACCACCTGCAACCTAAACTCTGTTAACTAGTATCTTTATTAATAACTATAAGTTGTTATATTAGGCCGGCGGAGCAGCTGGTGGCCTGGTGGGAGATTGGCAGGCCTGACTTGCCTTAAAAGCCTGTAGGCCTGTTGGGGCAGCTGCCGAATATTTATTAATAACTTTAAACTGTTATATTAAGCCAGTGGAACCGCTGGTGGTGGCCTGGCAGGGTAGCTGCTGGAGCCTGCTGTGAGGCCTGTGGCTGGAAGCCTATAGGCTTTCCAACCTGAAACCCCCAGCAGTCTTTCTCCCAATAATTAAATACACCAAGACATTTTAATGTTTCAACACTTATCCCTTGGCTGGGCAGACTCTCAACTAACTAATCTAAATTAACCCAGACCACCTAATCTCAAACAGCCATGTGGCCTGCTGTACCTTCCAGAGTTCTCAGACATGTCTGCTTCTGTGTCTCCTGGCAGAAAAAGATTCTTCTGTGTAAAACCTAGGCTCCTGTTTCCATCTTAGGAAGTCCTCCCTTCCTATACTCTTTCTTCCCAGCTAATTGGCCATCAGTGACTTTTATTAACCTATCACAGAATGCCTCCAAAGGGGTGGTAACCATGTCTCAGTCTTTCAGAACCAATATATTAGACCTTTGTCCAACACAGGACTTAGTGTTATGTCTTTCATTTCATTTTCTTCACCATCTTTCTTCATCTACAAAATAACATCCCACTCCCAATCATTGTCTTTATCTCCAATTGATTCCCAATAATCTCTACATGGGTATTATGAAAGCATAGTCTGTCCAAAGCAGAATTCATTCTCTTGTCAGCCTTTTGTGTCTCAGTGCCCCCGTCTTAGTATATATATGACACCAGGATGGCCCAGAACTCTGCACTGCCCCTGCCTGACATCTCCCACATGCAA
>CAJQZJ010034032.1:1355232-1366102 GCA_907164525.1 Lophiomys imhausi
CCGCACTGCCTATGATTTACCACACAATGGCTGCTGAAGCCAGATCCGCACTGCCTATGATTTACCGCACAATGGCTGCTGATGCCAGATCCGCACTGCCTATGATTTACCGCACAATGGCTGCTGATGCCAGATCCGCACTGCCTATGATTTACCCTTGCCCATTTATTCTCACCTTAGTGTTTCCATGGTATTCCAACACATGCCTACTCACGCTGCTTACTTACCAGCCACCTGTAACTCTCCGCACTCTCAGACTCTACCCAGCCCCCTTCCCCATCACCATTTCTCTCCTTTCTCTTCTGATGAGTACTATTCAGCTTTTATAATCTCCAGGTTTCCACAGTGTGTTCTGCATTCTGGACTTTTTCATTTGCTAATTCCAGCCCCAGAAACATTTATTGTATTGATGAGAAAACTGAAATTCAGAGAAAGTGACTTGTAGCCATTTCATCTGTGTGCTCATTAAAGAAACATCTAAACAGCTCAGTGAAATTCAGGAAGACAACAGCATGACTCCAAAATTAGAATCAATTTCACCTTTTAGCCTCATTATTTGTTAGCTCTGTGAACTTAGTCAAATGCACCAATTGCTCTTCAGTCCTCATTTTTCTCTACATATTTCTATACCTGTGAGGGTGAGTTGAGTTGGCAGATGTAAATGGTTATTTCAGATGTATAAAGTATTAAACATAGTACATTACACACTTTTATTCTTTCTTTCTCTCTTCTTCTTTTTCTTCTTCTTCTTCTTCTTGATTTTTTTCAAGGCTGGCCTTGAACTCACAGAGATCCCCCTGCATCTGCCTCCTGAGTGCTGGGATTAAAGGCGTTAGCCACCACCCCCAGCTAACATCACACAAAATCTGGTATTATGCTGTACATTTCATTATTATCACCAACCATTGGCATAATGACAACAGTCATTTTTTCTCCTCCTCTCTCTGCCTTCCTCCCTCCCTCCCTTCACCTTCTCTCCCTCTCTGTCCCTGCCCTTGTCTCGCTGTCTCTCTGTCTCTCTCTCTGTCTGTCTGTGTGTGCACATGTATTGACATGTGGTGCACACATCTGTGAAGGTGAGAGGTTGATGCCAGTTGCCCAGTTGTCAGTCACTCTCCACCTTACTGTTTTTGAGACTGTGTCTCTCATTGGACCTGGAGGTCACCGATTTGGCTCGACCAACTGGCCAGCAAGCCCCAGAGACCCTCTTGGCTCCACCTCCCCCACACTGGGACTACTGATATGCTTGTATTTTACAGGGGTTCTGAAGTTAGGTCTTTATGTTTGTGCATCTAACATGTGACTGGAGCCATCCCCCAGCCTCATATGTAGATATTTTAGCTACTTAATTCTTGGGTTGTGCTTGTGGTAGAAGGAATAGCACATATGACACTGATTAGCTTATTTTGTTGGAACTTAGGAATCAGGGATCAGAGGAAGCAGCGCCTTATCAAGGCCAGGGCATTTTAGTGGAATAGCAGAAAATCGGGCAAGCCTGAGACTAGGGCCTGGTTAGCTGGTGCTGGGCAGCAATCCTTCTGCAACATGACAAAGCCATAAAGCTCCTGTCAGCTCCTGTTGTACAGGAGAAAACACCAAGTTTGCACAGGGGTATGACTTGACCAAGATCACTCAACTAATTCTCCCCTATGTAGGTAGGAGCTAGATTAATAGGACACAATGGAGGTGTGCTATGGAAGGGTGTTAATTTAAAAAAAAAGTGTGGATTTATTTTTTCTTAATTCTATGGCTACCAGTATATTTAGAGGATATAATTCCAGACTGTGCATATTTTAAAAACTCAATTTTCTTCTTTCTTTGCCTTTCCTCATCCCTCCATTCCTCTTTCTTTCCCTGTCTTTCTCTCTTATCCTCCTCTCCTTTCCTTCTCCCTCCATTTCTTTCTTTTGCCTCAGACTTTCATGTAGCCCAGACTTGCCTCTAGTTTTCTGTCACTGAAGATGATTCAGAACCCCTGATCTTCATGCCTTCACCCCTCAAAGAGCTAGGGTTGTAGGTGTGCACCACCATGCCTTGTTCAATGCTTGCGATCAAACACTGAACCTCATACAATCCCTCTACCAACTGAATTGTATCCCCAGTCCAAAGATTTATTGTTGTTGTTGTTTGATTTTGAGACAGGTTCTCACCGTTTAACTCTGACTGGACTGGAACTCTCTATGCAGACCAGGCTGGCTTTAAGCTCACAGAGAGTTACCTGCTTCTGCCTCCTAAGTGCTGGGATTAAGGACACATGCCATCACACCCACCCAAAGTTTCCTTAAAAAATGGTTAGAAGGTGAAATTCTGAATTTTTGCCAAAACATCTGCAATGTGCTTTTGGCAAGAATATGCAGAAACGATGTTTTAGCACCAGTTATGTTACATCACTGGACCAGATTTTTCTGGACTTGGATTCCAGTAAACTGTCAGTTACAGTTGCTGATGGTTCTGCTTTTCTGTGGAAGGATAGTACACAGGACAACCATTTCTGCTCTAACAGGCCAGCACTGTCCCACTGTCTATGGGCTAGTGTTAGAAGATCGCTAAGCAAGTGTTCCACCTGAATGGTGTTGCTATCCTTTAGGCTGTGCTTCCAGGGGTCATGTATTTATCTGTATACTGAATGCATCTCCAGGTTCATTAGTGACGCTTGCATATTGGAAATGAGGAGAGAAAGGAAGAAAGGGAGCTAATATTTACTGAAAATATGGTGCTGGGCTGGAGAGATGGTTCAGTGGTTAAGAGTACTGGCTGTTCTTCCAAAGGATCCAGGTTCAAATCCTAGCAGCACCCACATAGTGGACTACAACTGTTTGTAACTTCAGGTCCAGAGGGTTTGGTGTCCTATTCTGTGAGCACCAGGCTTACACAGGGCATACAGACATACATTTAGGTAAAATACATTTATAAAATAATCATTTAAGAAAAAGAAAATATAACTCAAGACAATGCTGAGATTCCATCTCACAACTCTCAGAATGGCTAAGATCAAAAACTCAAATGACAGCACATGCTGGTGAAATTGTAGGGAAAGGGGAACACTCCTCCATTGCTGGTGGGAGTGCAAACTTGTATGGAAACCACTATGGAAATCAGTCTGGCAATATATTAGAAAACTTTGAATAGCTCTACCTCAAGACCCAGTCATACCACTCCTGAGTATACATCCAAACAATTCCTCACCAATCCACAAGGTCATCTCCTCAACTATGTTCATAGCAGCTTTATTTGTAAGAGCTAGAAACTGGAGACAATCCCAATGTCCCTCAATTAACAAATGGATAAAAAACAAACAAACAAAACCCCCCCCCAAAAAAAAACTGTGGTACATTTACACAATGGAATATTACTCAGCTATCAGAAACAAGGAAATCATGCAATTTCAACCAAATGGATGAAACTAGAAAAGCTCATCTTGAGTGAGCTAACCCAGACCCAGAAAGATGCACATGGCATCTATTCACTTATAACTGGATTTTAGCCATATAGTACAGGATAACTGTCCTACAAACAACAAACTGAAAGGAACAGGAACATAGACTTTGTTATCTGTTAATGGGATACTTTGCCCTAGTGGAGCTGCCATGTAGGCCCCCAGTGAAAGAGGAAGCTCTTAGCCCTCATATGACTGCTGAACTGAGTGGGACTGATAGATAGGGACACCCCACACCAAAGGAGTAGGATAGGTGGGAGAAGAAGTGAGGGTGACCCTGGGAGGGGTGGAGGGAGGGCACGGTGATGGAGATGTAACTTGAACTAATAAACATAAAAAAAGAAAATGCAGAGTTTTCCCCTAAAATTTTGCATCATCACATTGAACCCTCCCCCTGACTAAGCTGCAGCTCACAAAAGATCTCTGAATAGTAGGTAGAAGAACTGGAATGTATGTAGCTCTAAAGCATAACTTTTAAAAAATATTAGTTCATCATATTTAAAACTATAAAAACTGTCAAATTGGAGGTTTATATTTATTTACCACATAGTTTGCAGTAGACTCCATTTCAAGTCATTTCCCCCTTCAGATTAGAGAGAGTTTTAAGAGCATCCATATAACCTCTTTTGTCTGTCACTCATGCGGCGTTAGTGCACAGACACATTCATTACCAAGGCAGGCACCAAACTGTGCACAGCTCTGCTCTGTAAGCTCCATGGACCCTCTTCTCTCTCCTCCTCCTTGGTGCTCTGACCCTGCTCTGTATGAAACTGCTTATTGGATGCAGATGGGGCCACATTAGAAGGGAGAGTGTAGTGCAGTCAATGCCCCTCCTAACTCAAGCCACTGTTAGGTACAGATCCAAAGGAATATTAAGCCCCAGGTGGTCCATACAGGTTTCTGATTTGTTATACTCTTCGCTTTGTTCTTGACATGTGGAGTATTGTCCCATTGTCTCAGCCGCTAATGTATCTTGAACAGCTTTGATTCTGTCAGCGAGGTAGAATTTTCTAATATTCATTAGACTGATTAACAAGACCATATTGTCACCAACAATGTTTTAATCCATTATGCTAATTATCAAAGTGTGGCATTGAATTGGTATTGACTCAGATAGCGGTAGAGTTCATGGGAGCCATGTCCCAGTGTGGTTCTTTATCTTTCAGTGCTGTGGATCAGACCTGGGTATTACATCATTAGTTGGGCTGGTCTTAGAACTTGACTATTACCTGCTGTTGCATACATAGTGTCATACTGACTGGCCTGAATTATCTTACAGCATAATGGGGACCTCACACTCCCCGTTCTAGACTGACTGAGAACTTTGTCCATTATGATCATTCCAAACTCTATGTGGCCCATGATTTGACCTCAAAATTTTCCTGCTCTGAGGTTGGTAACTGAAAAAGCGTTCTGTTCCCACCTTTGCCAGATGTCGTGTATGCTTAGTGTTCTCCATCCTGGGACATCTGATGGGAGATACAGTTTGTTCTCACTGTGATTGCTGTCTGGGTTGTACACTATATCCTGAGACATTTCCAGTAGATGACTTTGCTGGCCAGTGAGCTCCATCCAGGGCAACAGCATCTGCAAGCAAGCCATGTGCAAGAGCAGATGTTTGCAGATTCCATTTACGGCATTTTCAGCCTGTTAGTCCTTTGGTGCTGTGGATCTTCAACTCTACACAGAATTCGATGCATTTATAGATTCCAAATAAAATCCTAGCTTTTAGACTCCAAAGAAAATCCCAGCTTTGCTGTATAGTCAAGTCTGTTCTTGTCACCAGCTGTTTGAAATTACACTTTTCTAGTGTCGTAAAAAAAGCATTTATAACTTTGTAATTGATTTTTAAAAGATGTGAATTATCACATCTCTTTGAAGGAAAGGATATGGCTAAACAGTAGTCTTTTAAAGACTTATGTCAAGCTGCCGATGGAGTCATCTTTTGCTTAAAATCTGATTCATGGAGTTGGGAATTGCACTGAGTCTTGATCCCTCCTTGAGTTCTGAAGGCTGTCTCACTCACCCTGACCCTTGCAAACAGAGAGGGAAACACTCAGGTGTGTGCTCAGATTTCTACCTACCTGGAGGCTGCCAACACAGGCACATGGAGTGACAGCTGCTGTGGGTCTTGCTACAGATATGCCACCCACAGCAGCGGGTCCCAAGGAAGGCAACTGGGAGGAAAGGCCACCGTTCTTGACCAGGGCCTACTTCCCAGCTGGTAGCTGGCTTCTATCTCGTCAGGTCAGCGCCCACTTGGTTGCTTGGGACCTTCACTGCTCCAGTCTTTACAAATAAGGAGAACCCTAAAGCTGACAGCCAAGTCTCCTTACTCTCAAACATCTTTCTTTTAAATCTGGAGTCTGAGACACCTTTTCCTATCATTGTTCATTTGCTCTATTATACTGTTTGCTTGTTTATGTCATGAATTGCTAATACTCAAGTGGTAGGGTCAGGAGGCAGGTGATATACTGGTAAAGGTTCTTTTGGTAACACAGGAAAGAAACATGGCTGTGCTACGCCAAAAAACAAAGGAATTTATTGGGAAGGTCATCTGGAGCATCCCGGAAAGCAGAGATATAACAAGTAGTGATTGAGAAACTCCCAGGGCCAAGACAATAATAGTATTTGTGGAAATTTTCCCCAGACAATTTTTACTAAAGTAGCCTAGCTGCTCATGATACAGTCATTGCACACGAGTGCAAATGTCTAATTACCAGAAAGGGAAAAAAACATATCACGTTGCCGAAGTGGAGATTCCTTGTGGCTGCTGCTTCATTCCATAGTTCTTGTGCTTTTCTCTTTTGTTGGTTTAGGGTTTTGAAATACTTACTTTTAAGGTGTCTAGACATAACAAGATTGTATGTGTAAAGGACTAGTAAAATGCTATATAGGAATGTAGGGCTGGCAGAAGTCAGACTGACTTCCTTATTTTAGAGTTGGAGATTAAAAAATGTTTAGTAACTTGGCCATGCTTTCTGTGGTGTGTGTCTTTGTCTGTGTGGTGGTGGTGGTGTTGAGGTTTAGATTTTCTGACTTTGCAGCATTGCGATAGTGTCCACGCTGTCTTATTTGGATATATTTTTTTTTAACTTTAAGCCCGATTAACACCTGAGGGCTATTTCAATGCAATAACTACCAGAAACTGGTTTTTACTGAGAGCCAAAAGTTAGTCTCAGTTGTGCCTATGAGAAGCTAGGACCCATGTGTAAGAAATTAGAGCAGAACCATTAAGATATCTCAGTAGGTAAAGGTGCTTGCCACCAAGCCTGAAGACCTGAGTTTGATCCCCAAGACATGCATGGTGGAAGTAGAGGACCTAATCCCCCATGCTGTCCTCTGACCACCACACATGTGGGTGTATTGGCAGTGAAAGAAAGATGTCTGCTGTAGGAGAAAGGAAATGGAAGAGAGAAATATATTTAGATACTATGTATGGTTTAATCTACTTCAAATAAGTGAACATTAAGAGAACTTTTTGAAAAAAAAATCTAAAACTCTATTATTTACTGTATAACTCTAAGAAATTATTCTGCAACCCCACTAGGTATAACAGTAAGCATGCTTATGTTTTTAAATGTCCACAACTTGAAGATATTCATAGGACAATGCAGGGTTGTGATGACATGATGGTTGGAGTTTGTTCAAGGGTCCCTGGGTATAGAACCAACCCTGGCAGCTAGTTAGAAGGGAGAGGCTGCCCTCCAGCCATCCTTACACTCCAAGGACAGAGTAGAAGGTCCTGTGCAGAAATATCCTTTCATTTTTCCCCGTGCTGGGTCAGTTGGGAACACTAAGTAATTTCAACATTAGAAAACCGAGCCACAGACAGCTCTGAAGTGTCTGGAGCAAGCTCCTGTGTGCATTGCCTCCACGGTCACTATCAAAACATCACTGTTGCTCTCACAGCCCTCCGCTGTCCAGCCTGCTGGGAATGCTACTGATAGACTCATCTTAGCCACCAGCAAATGCCCTCCTTCCTGGAGAGGATTATTAATTTTCACTTTCCTGCCTTGAGACAGCAGGGAGGGAGGCTACAAACTCCTCCCTCAGCTTTTCCCTTATAGAATCACATCCCCAAGAGTGTGCCACTTATGAAGCTATGGGATATACAAAAAAAGAGGTTAATACATTTCTATCTACTTCTTGATTTAGGGCTGATTCTTGGCTCTGGGGGACCAAATGTTTGGGGAGTGTTGGTGGGTTTGATTGATAGATGGACCGACATTTTATCCCATGGATTCCTACAAAGAGAGAGAGAGTGGTTGGTTTCTCTTGAGCTATGACACCCTGGACTTTACGCTGGACAGATGCCATACAGTCCCCTGGTTAGTGTGAGTCTCCTTTCTATCTGTGGGGAATTTACACAATGTCCCCAACCCATTTAAGCTCCTGTGTTTTCACAATCCTGAACTTTTGGTGACCACTGGGGGAGATTTGAAGGAGCCCAGTTTCTGCATCTGAATACAAGAACATCTGAAAGTCCCTGAATGTGAGGAAGTTAAAGATCTCTCTTGTACCTGCAGCTGGTGTATCTGAATAATCTTGCCTGTTCTCTTCTTGCTTCTCTCCTCCCCCTGTCCGCTCCTTCTTTTCTTTCTACTTCTGTCAGATTATTTTCATCCCATTAGTGAGTCATTACCAGGTGTTATGAATTTTTTAAAATATTGACTACAAGAGGAGATCCATGCCCTTCCCAAAGCTACTTGTTCTAATTAGAAGCTGATATTATTCTTATGTCTGTTAAGTGATGTGAATCACTACTGACCGTCCAGAAGGGGCCACCTGTGGACAGACGCTGCTGCATTGCAGAACGGTAGTGTGAATGGTGACTTGGTCTGTCCCATCAGATGACTGAGACTAGAGCAAGGATACGCACCAGTCCTGGAACAGATTGTATCCTTAAGATCATCTTGACCGAGCACCAGGAAGAGTTCCTCTCTCTCCCCTTGTTTGAATGATGTTGCAAACTTCTTCCATGCAAACAGGCTCTGTGTTGTTTGTTTCCAGGTGTCAGCATCCTGAAAACTCCCTCAAGCATGACAGATGATCAGTGCATTTTCGACTTATTAGCTGCTTCCCTGTCCTGCTTTGCTTTGTCTTTATATAATGCTAGGGTGGGGGGGATCACTTTCTTTCCACATGGGAAACGAGACTGTAATTATGAATGCCTGAGGTCCTCCAGAGTCTAAGATATGATAGTAGGACATGAGCAGCTGGTGTGGAAACCAGAACTAGTTTCTGGGCTTCAGTGGCTTCAGAGCCTGCCCACAGGATGATGATACTCTTTTCCTACAGCATTTGAGTCTGCATGTGACTCTCACCAGAAGCCAGGATTCTAGCTGCTGAGGTTATGGCCAAACCAGCTTTGTATATATGACGATTTGATTATAGTTCTTGTAGCTTTTCATTTCATTTCTCTCTCTCTCTCGACAAAGTTTATACTATGTATCCCAGGTTGGCCTTGAACTCACTGTGCATCCAGGTTGGCCTCAAATACAAAAATCTTCCTGTCATAGCTTCACAAGCTCAAGGATTGTTTGGCCACCAAGTCTAGCACCTTCTCTTAGGAAGACTGCTTCTCTTTATGAACCAGTCTTCATGGGGATGGTAAAGGTTTTGTCAATAAATGCTGAAAATGGCAAAACTTTCAAGCAGTTTATCAGGCTAGGTTAGGCATCCCATTGGCATTCATAGGGCCAGTGAGCAATGCCTTTTGATAGTTGCCTTAATTTTATTATTCTATTCTTTCCAAAGGTATGTTTTATTTGACAACCACAGGGACCTTTTAGTCATTATCTCAGCAACCAGATGTTTCAGAGGGGTGATTAATTATTATTATTTTTTTTTTTACAATCAGCAAAATAAAGCAATGGGGGGGGGCGACTAAAATGGCTATTTTAGGATGTTTTATGCAACCTTCCAAGAATGAAGTAATGAATGAAGTCGCTTCAAAAGAAAGGACAATGCTCTGTGAAAGTGGGAGTCCTGTTTTACAAGCTCTGAGTCAGAAAGATCCAAACCACTTTTTAGCCAGGGGCCCATGTCTAGGGACAAGTCGGTAAGATTAGGTTTTGATCATAACTACATGGTCCCCTTTCATCCTCTCTACTCACCTCTTGCTGCTCTTCTCTCTCCTCCAAGTAGTCCCTTCTTCTGTTTTAATATTACACATATCCCATCAATATTTGTCTTCCCCCAGCCCCCTTAAGATCCATGTTTTCTTAGTGTCTCATGTCATGTTTTCTCAACCCTCCTTTATTATCGTAGTGTGTGAAAAACAGTGTGCGTGTGTGGTTTTGTGTGCATTTGTGTGTGTGGTTTTGTGTGCATTTGTGTATATACAGGTGTTTGCGCCAGCGTGTGCGACCTGAGATGATAGGAGGACACTGTGCATCCTACACTACCACTGGGCATTTTACTTTCTCAAAAGTGTACTTCACTGAGCTGGGACCACCAAATCCCAGCCACCTTCCTGTTTTCATCTGCAGCCCCCCAGTTATGGGCACAGATACACCTGGCTTTCGTGTAGGTGCTGGGGATCTTCATGAAGACCAAGCTGCCTGTCAGCTGCATATGTGTAGGGGGCCAAGGTCCAGTCTACATATGCTTTTTGGTTCATGTTTCAGACTGTGTAAGCCTTCCAGGGCCTAGGTTGGTTGGTTGTGTTGGTCTTCATGTGGAGTTCTTGTCCCCTCCAGGTCCCTCTATTCTTTCTCCCTCTCAAAAACATATATATGTATATGTAATGGAAATAAATAAATGTGTGTGTTTAAGAGAATTTGGAAGGCAGAAATGCAAACTACCCTGTTCTGTTGATCAATTCCCATTTCCATTTCTTGCTGTGGATTCAAGCAGAGATAATCCGAACACATTTAGCTGTGCAGATAGGAAGCCACTGTTTAGCAAGTCTCTAATAGTCCTGTAGGCGTTTACCAGCTGATAAGGAAGAAAGCAAAGGAAGCCAGGATGGACCTCTTGGGTGGCATTCTACTGCAGTCTCTGAATCCCCATTGTTGCTGCAGATTCTGTTCTCTGACAAGTGGCTGCTACAGCTGTTCTGTTGGCTTTTTTTTTTTTTTTTTTTACTGGAAGATTGGCAGCAAATCCCCTTCCTCTACTTTGGTTCTTTCTTCAGATGCTGATTACCAGTGCTGCTCAGTGTGGTCCCGTTTGTCCTATGACATTCCCTTGGGGCGTGTTAGAAATACAGACTTCTGGGCCTACCCAGATGTCCGAATCATGACAGACATTCAACAAGATTCCTGAGTGATTCTAACATTCTTAAGATGTGTGGAGCATTCAGTTGGACCTTCTGGCATTCAACTCAGTTCAATAATTTTAAGATCCAGTGAAGTTATGGGTGTGTGCATATGCACAGTTGTTTTTGTGTAGGTGTATAAATAGGTGTGTGTGTGGTGTGGTGTGGTG
>CAJQZJ010034032.1:1366112-1424817 GCA_907164525.1 Lophiomys imhausi
GTGTGTGTGTGTGTGTGTGTGTGTGTGTGTGTGTATGTGTGTGTATGTGTGTATAATAAGATTTTCCTCCTTACCTCAGAACACAAAATCCCAGATTGAGTATCACCTCTCGCCAAATTCATACCCATGGCGACTCACATAATCCAGGGATGCGCTGGTATTCCTATTGCATTATTCCAGACAGTAATTTGAACTAGGGAGTATGACTGCATTGTTTTTGCTTACAACATTTCTCCTTTCCGCCCCTTCAGTGTTTTTCACCATCAGAAAATCATTTCAAAAATTGGAAAACATAATTCTCATGCAAAAATATATGTAGTGAGAAATTAGAAAAATTAACTAACTCATTAAAGACTGAACCACCTATGATAAGAGTTTTCATTTTTAAAAAAACCCAGTTATGTTATGAGAATATTTTTGTTATAATCCCAGGTGTGGTATATGGGGCTCCTTCAGTTTGTCCACAGTTGTTAACTATTTATCTGGTTTGTGCTCTAGTAGGGGTGTGGCTTAGCCAGCTGCAGAACGTTTAATTCTGAGGACTCTGGAGAGAGGAATGGTATAAATGCCAAAACCCAGAGAGGAATGAGGGGGCACTCTGAAGAAAGAAGAGGCTGCTGCTCTCCCTGCTACTGGTATTCCCCCCTACTGTTTCTGGTTCATCCTGCTGCTGTGTTTGCTGTTGCTGGTTTTCTGGACAGCTGCAGAACCTGACTGCTAAGATTGATATTGCCCCAAAGAACCCAATTGCCCTATTCATCAGGGAGTAGCTCAAATAGACCTCAGTCCCTTTCCCCCTCTAGCCTTCTTTCTCCCCTACCTAGTGTTGGGGGGTTGGAAGGAATAAGAGTTGGAAGGAAGGTAGTGGTTTAAGAACAATAAAATAAGTTAGAGTGAATAAAACAAAATAAAGACCACCTAATACAACCACCAGCAAAGTAAAGCCAGTTAAATGATGTCAACAATAGTTAATGTAGGAAAATTAAAGAATACCAGGAGAGTATTCCAAGGAGAAACATAGTAACACTGCAAAAAACAAGTGTTCTTTAATTCTGGACAGTAGCCATTTGTATTTATACTTAATAAAAATAAAATTTAGCTTTCCCTCTTCTATTATTTATTTGTAATTCTATAGTCTGGTGTCTCCTGAAAAGTAAGTTGTAACTCAAACAGAGTATCTAGAGAGTTAGACATTGTATAGAATTAAGTCCAAAGGGTGTGATTTTGACCTTTTACCTTATTTCAACATTCTAGAAATATTTTCATAATACTAGGTATAATCATATTTAGAAAAGTAAATATACTTTACATACAGAAGGAAAAAAAACCCCAGTATCTTTCTGATATCAAATTAGATGTCAGTTCTACTTGGGATGCTTCATAGAATCTCTGGACTTTGACAAAAATGACAATATTGATTTTTTCAATATTTTATTTTGTGTGTATGAGTGTTTTGCCTGCAAGGTCTGTGGACAATGTGCATGGAGTTCCTGTGAAGGCCAGAAGAAGATATTGTATCTCCTGTGACTGTAGTTACAGATGGTTGCAAGCTCCTGTGCGGGTGCTGGGAATTGAACCCAGGTCCTCTGGAAGAGTAGCCAGTGCTCTTAACCACTGAGCCACCTTGCAAGAACCCCAATGGTGATGTTTTAATTTCTTGTTTCATTCTGTTTCCAGTCAGACTATAAACCACACGAGAGCAAGTGTTGGGGTTATTTACCACTGTGTTTTCAGAGGTCGGATGAGAACCTGACACACAGGGAGCACCCATAGTAATTGCCTCTTTGTTGGGTGAATGGAAGAGACCTCAGGGCAGGAGAGTTAGGAGGGAAACAAAAGTCCCTGTGCTGGATTCAGAGCATGGGCAGCTGCTGCTGAGGAATGCTCTACGGTTAGCTTGTCCATGCTTATTTCAGGGAAGGGCCAATCCGCTTTCTTTTTCCATAGCTGGGAGAGTTGAAGGTCATTGGAACTCCATCATTCGGTACACCTCGAGAGAGAAATCATTGAGTATCATCACGACCTGCTTGGGCTTAGACAGGACAAAAAGGGAAGGGAGACAAAGGAAATGGACTCACACAACCTCTTTTCTTCCAACTTTAGGCGCATGCTTAGATGTATGCTGTCATCCGAGTCACTGTAATAGTCTGTCCACTATGAATTCACATCACAAAAGAGGCCTGACTGCCCGGATGAAGGACCTGTAGCTATGGAGAAGGCTCTACAGGGGACACATGTACGCTAGACCATGTGCCAGGCCCAAACAGTCTAACAGTTTGTTTCCATTTTATAAACATAAGTTTACCTACCAGAAGACAGAAGGTTTTTAAAAATTATTAATTTATAAAAATTAATTTTACTTCTCTTTAAATTTCTTGAATGAGAAGAATGAAAACTGAAGGAACCAGGATTCTAAAGGCTTAAAGTGGAAACCTCACATCACTAAAATAAAAAACCAAGATTATAGTCCATGGTAGTGTCAAGTAGAGAGCAGTTTCTGAGGAGGATCCAAGGGTTCCTGTGTTGTGATGAGCCTGGATTTAGAAAAGTCCTGAATCCTGAAATGTTATTACACAGAAAGAAAAGTAGCAAATGCTGCCCTTAGAAGAACAAGGAAGGAAGGAGACTCAGTGAAAATTTAATCAGGACCAGCACTTAGGTCCAGGACTCTTGAATGAGCCTTCACCTTTGATGTCATCTCTTTCAAAGTCTTTTCAGATTTCCATATTGTTGTATCCTCGAACTTGGAAGTACTGTTCATTCTCCAAGCCCTAGATCATCGACACCTCCTTCATGAGATCTACTATGCTGAATAACTTTTATGACAACTTGATACAAGCTAAAGTCATCTGAGAGGAGGGAACCTCAATGAAGAGAATGCCTCCATCCTGCAGGGTATTTTCTTAATTAGTGATTGATGGGAGAGGGCCTCAGCCATTATGGGTGGTCCCATCTCTGGGCTGATGGTGCTGGGTTCCATAAGAAAGTAGGCTGAGTAAGCCTTGGGGAGCAAGCCAGTAAGCAGCACCACTCCATGGCCTCCCCATCAGCTTCTGTCTCCAGGTTCCTGCCCTGCTTGAGTTACTGTCCTGCACTCCTTTGATGATGAACAGTTATGTGCAAGTTTAAATCAAATACACCATTTCATCCTGAACTTGCTTTTTGGTCATGGTTTTTTTAATCACAGCAATAGAAACTCTGAGACTCCTACCTAGATGGAACTGATGTCTGTCTCCTTGGGATATTCTCAGTAAGGGATCTACTCATTCTCACTGACCATTTCTCTAGAGTTCATGAATGCACGTAAAAAGCAGAACCCAAGCCTCTCTTATGTGCTCAGCATGTGGTGTGTGTGTGTGTGTGTGTGGGGCTTATCTCAAAGTCATTGTAACTAGTTGGTTCATTTTAGAATTGAATCCAATAAAAAATTTTCCAGGTTGAGCTCCGTTCTTAACAATGGCACAGGCCTGGCGCTGACACAGAACTTCCTGCCCCAAAGTTCCCTTGTTACAGCTTGGAGACTCCCAGAAAAGAATGATCTCATTTTTCATTCAGGCATGTGAGCAAAAGGCCCTTATTAAAACTATATCCATCTCCTTTTATCTCACCATTTGAAAAACATGTTAATTTTGTAGATATATGAGGCAATGTGTAATAAGACATGTACATAATCCGCAATGACAAAACAAAGATAACATTTCTGTCTCCTTAAGTATCCAAAAACTGTTCTCACTAACATATAATTAGACATATTTGTCGACTCTGCTTCAGCATTTTAATTCATGAATACAGTATGAACTAGTCAAATTAGGATAATTAACATTTCTATCTCATTATTAATTTATGTTTGGAACATTTGAGCACTTCTCTTTTAGCTTTTCATAAAATATATTATAGGTCAGTGTGAGCTGTACACACCAATGTTCTATAGAATATTAGAACTTTTTAGTTTTCTCTAATGAGGTTTTGACACCAACTTATCTAACCTCCCTCTGTCTCAACCTTTCCCAGCCTCTAGTAATCATTATTATCTTCTCTTACAGACCTTAAAAAGTATCCACATATCAAAGAGATTATGTAACATTTGTGTTTCTGCATCCGAGATGTCACTTAACAATGTCCCTTCATTGATTTTTGCTGCAGATGACAGCGTTTTATATTGAAGGCTGTATAATATTCACACACGCATCACATTTTCTCCGCTCAGCCGTGTATTGATGTGAGTCAAAGTTGGTTCTATAACTTATGTTATTGCTCAGACTTTGTCCCCCCACCAGCTCAGGCATGGCTGGTGCGATACAGAGATGCTATGTCCGTATCACAGTGGTAAAGAGTGTCGTCTCTCCTTGCCAGTTTTGGTGAACAAGAAGCAGCTGCCCAGGTGGCTTGTTGAGGGGGACTGGGCAGGATCCCATAACTGTGCTTGCATGACGAAGCAGGGAGCCATGTAAATGAGGCAGGTGGCAGTGTGAGGGCCACACTTTTTCCACCTTTGCTCCCTGGGTGAGTTGTTCACTTTCCTGTGCTACTGTGATCACTATCCCTCCTCCATGCTTTTCCTCTTTTGGAACTGAAATATTTTACCTGTTAAACTTCGCCCCTGTTTTCTTCAGATTCATATTTCCTTTTTTTAAAATTAAATTCTCAGATAATGCAAACTAATTATTTTAGGGTATTTAGGATATTAAAGAAAATTGCAAAAGAAAAGAAACAATAGAGAGATTGGGGAGATTAATTTCTTTGTGAAATCTTCTCTACTTTGTCCCTGAGGCCCAAAGCTCATTTTCCTCTGGTTTATCAAGATGTGGTGCCAGATAGTGACTAAGACCCACCCATTCATTCAGACTGAAAAACTTAGTGCAAATATTTTCCCAAGGCCTTAGTTTCAAATTCTGTATTTCCTTTAAGACATAGATTAAAATATCATTAAGATTTTAAGTGACATTTATTCAGCATCAATTGCTGAGTGTGTATGTATTGAGCATTTGTGATGTGTTGGGAAGATTGCTAAGCAATGCAGGGATAACACTGAACCAATAGATAAAAATAAGTGCCAGGGAACTGAAATTCTTGCTCAGCGGGCAGCACCCGCCATGACTGTTCTGGGCAAACACATGCTTCTCTACACAGGGTAGGAAGGGCTCCCATGAAAAGCAAAAAAAGGTCATGACATTAGGGTTCCCTGGGTGGGACTGCTGTTTACTTTTTATGGTAACATCAAAAGTGTACACATGCGCAGGTAGGGGATGAGGGTAGAATTTGAGGGTAGGAACTTGAAATGCCGTTTTCCTCACTGTCTCCTGGCCCAACATAAAGATGATGATACTCTGTAGAGACCTCCGGATTTGTCTAAATCTATACTTCAGATAGGTTTGAAAAGATGTTTTTATAACATCTCTACGTTACCACAAAAGCTCCAGAAAGCTCTGTGCACTTCATTATAAGGTTTGGAGTTCTTTGTGTGTTTTCAGAGCAAGCAAATCACAGGTGCTGAGAAATCTTTCCTGTCCCTGTGGCAGCATGAACATTGCCCCCAAATTCCAAGGAAAGATTGCACAGTCTCCCATAGTCACCCTGGAGGCTCCAGGAAGGTTGGGACTTGGTCTGAATGAGGTTTCATGCTCCCCAGGGATCTGTTTTCCTATACTTATTTCAAACTTGGAAACAATCAAGACCAATCATATAAAGCATTTCCTCTGTATGCCCTGGAGGCCAATCAGAACGTTCTGGAAAGGTCCCTCTGGAGTCTTTGGAATGACAATCATGCTGGCCATGGATGAGAATTTGTCAGATGGTTATCCCAGTGTTAAAAAAAAAAAAAAAAGCAATAGTCTGCCACTTCTGATGAATGCGATCATCTGAGAGGAAACTATTACTAGAGCCTAACTGTGACTCATGGAAAACACACTCTTGTGACTACTAAGTTGAAAAGAAGAGGGATACACACATACATTACTTACAGATGCATCTATGTACTTCCCAAACTGCTTGGTGGAAAGAACTGTGAGGTGTGGCCTAAGGGTGCTAGGTATGGGTAAGAGTGTGCTAAGAGCTTGTTTATTAAAACAAAAACAGTTATGAGAATGTTTTTGTTTAATCCCAGGTGTGAGGCTGCTTCAGTTAAGACCACAGGTGTAAACTGTTAACTGTGCCTCCTGAACTAGCAGGGGCGTGGCTTAGCCAGCTGAGCAAGTGGAATGCTGAGGTCTTGAGAGAGGGATAAAAAGCCAGAGCCCTGGGGAGAGGGGGACACTACAAAGAAGAAAGTGGCTGTTGCTCTCCCTGCTGCTCATGCTCCCCCAAACTGCTGCTGGTTCTTCCTGATGCTGTTTCCTGGTTTGCTGGTTTGAAGGACTTCTGGATATTGTGACTACTGAGATTGGTATTGCCCCCAAAGAACCTGACAACCCTAAATCAGCAGGAAGTAGCTCAAAGAGAACTCTGTCCTTTTTCCCTTTAACCTTCTTTCTCTCCCACCTAGTGTTGGGGGGCTGGGAAGGATCAAGAGTTGGAAGGGAGATAGAGGTATTAAATATAGTAAAATAAATTGAACGAGTAATAAAACAAAAAGATTAGAAGCTACCTTGTTACATAAGAGTGCTAGAAATGCCCAGTGGAGTGTGCAATGCCACAGGATGGAGTCATGTGAGAAGAGCAAGATAAATACCTTACAGTAGGACAGGCATTCCAGTTTCCATGCTTCAGTTACAAGCCTGAGATCCAAGGGAGCTGATAAGACATGAAAGACTCATACAACAGCAGGACTGTGCATATCCCAATGGCCCAACCTCTATGTCACTCCTTTTTGTCCCTCATATCTACCAAATGTATAAAATAAACTATCTCAGGGCTTTCTTTCTCCAATTTTGCTTTCCAGAAGATAAAGAACTCTATTTCAACATTGACAACTTTGGCATTTTCTTCTTAGCAATCACTTTGATGTTGGCAAAAATTGTGGGCTAGAGATGAACTTTGTGCTGGCTAGATTTATGTCAACTTGGCATATTGTAAGAGGAAACCTTAACTGAGAAAGCCCCTGCCCTATTGTCCTGTGGGCAAGCCTGTGGTGAATATTCATGATTTGATGATTGATCTGGGCGGGGCCCAGCTCACTGCACAGTGCTTTGGGACGGTGGCCCTAAGTGCTATCAGAAAGCAGAGTGAGCAGTCAATGAGGAAAAGGCCAATGAGCAGAACTCTTCATGGCCTCTGCACCAGTTCCTGCCTCCAGGATCCTGCCCTGACTTTCCTGCATGATGAATTACAGTCCTTAGGATGAAATAAACCCTTTCCTCTCTAGATCTCTTTTGGTCATGATTTTATCCCAGTAATAGAAGCCCTAACTAAGACAAACTCAAACATCATCGTTTGGAATTGTTAAGGTGAAGCGCAAGGCTTCCTCTTCAGTTCTTTCAAACATTTGGTCTACTTCAAGTAGATAAAATTTCCAGAAGCAAAACTGGTCTGTTCCATCAGTCCCGGGGCTGGATGCTGGGTACTAGTTTTGTCTAGGTTTAGGAAAGTTAAAAGCTGTTTTCTATCAATAATGATTTTTAGTCTTTTCTATTCCTGTTCCCTTCTTACCCCTACTTCTCAAAAGTCCCTGTCTTCTTTCATGTCTTATTTGTACATGTGACTCACTGAGTTTAGAGTTTCTTGCCAGAGCATGGGTGGAAGGTTGTTTACTGGGTTGAGGGCAACATACCAGTGGCTAAGACACTGAAGAAAATGGCACCCTTCTTCCAACAATCGTAGACTCTCAATAGTTCTTCAGGGAGGGTTGGTTCCTAATGAGCCCTTCCCTATCCATGATGAAATGTTAATGAAGTCAATCTTGTGCAGGTCTTGCACAGAAAACCACAACTGGTGGTACCCTAACTCTGGGTGGCCTCATACCTCCTGTTGTAATCAGTGTATCTAATCCATATTACATTAGTTTCCTATCGCTCATTTAAATAGCTTGGCAAGTCATGTTATCAAACAACCCAGATTTAGCATAGTTCTACAAGTTAGTAATTTGAAATGGGTCTCAATGTACCAAAATAAAAGTGCTGCTTTTAGAAACTCTTGAAGATATCCTGGTTTTTCCCAGCTTTTGGAGATCATTTGCATTCCGTAGGCTATGGTCCCATTTTCCTTCTACAAAGCCAAGAACACTGGATGACTAGCTTTTCCCATTCTAGCATTTGTTTTGGCCTCTGTGTTCTTTTGGCCTCCTCCACTTACAGTAATCATAAGCATGGACATCTTCAATAGACTTGAGAGGAGGGGCAATATCCTACTACACACATATTTTCTGCACTTTAGTTCTCTCTTAATTATGTGCATTTTACTATATAACAATTTGTGCAGCTTTTTTTTATCATGCCATTAAATGCTTCTGACCACTGTTATGAATGGAATCTTATTTTCCTACAGAGGTCATTTGCATCAAAATGTACTATAAAAGAAAAGGCATGGACATTTAAAACTGAGTAATTCGGAATAATGAACTTAAATGACGAGTCTTATAAAATGGGCATGACTGTGTTCTGTACAGCAAGTACATCTTGTATTTTAACAGATTTAAAATCATAAAGCATACAAAATCCAGTCCTGCTGCATCATTGAAATGTGGGTGAGAACCATAAAGCTTCCAAAAGCTTAACGGTATTATTATTTCCCCTGTAACCAGCAACTGTATTTAAAAAAAAAATCACCCTTCTAGCTTTAGAGATGGACTTTTCAAAAATGAACCTAATATCTAGACTTCCTTATCTTCCATGAATCAAAAGAGTGATGACTGAGGGAAGGAAGAGAGTTGGAGTGGTGGATCCAGAGCAATGTCAGTGTCCACACTCTGGCCGTATGGAGGCTGCCAACTCTACTCTTCCTACAGGACTCCTGCTCGATCTTGAACAGCTGGCCTGTGCATACAGTAACTGCATTTTTGTTAAAGCTGGAAAGATACTTTTCATCTTCCTTTATAAAGCACCCAATCCATCCCTGCTCTGTATATGGATTAAGAACCTTTTCCTTAAACCCATCATTTTATACAAATAATGCACAATAATAAAAATGCAAAAGAAAATCTGATCCATCTTTTCTTCTCTGACCCATCATCTCATTATTTGTGTTCATTTCCTTTTTCCCTTCTCTGTTATCCAGAGTAATTTTTTCCTTCTCATCTATTATAATCCTCTTTCTTCTTCTTGTTTTGTCTCAGTCACTTCATCTGGGGAGCTTAATTGGAAAGCCAGATATTAGAAATGGAGCGTGTGTGTTTGTGTGTGTGTGTGTGTGTGTGTGTGTGTGTGTGTGTGTGTGTGTGTTTAGTGAAACTTGGTATTTTAAAGTAAAATATGATCACATCACTTTCTCCTTCCCTTTCCTCCATCTAGGCCCTCTCAAGCCCCCTTCCTCCAACTCCTTCCATGCCCCTTCACTTTGATAGCTTCTTTTTGTTTATTATTGTTATATATGTATATTTATTTATGTGTTTAGGTATGTATAAGTATATAAATACAACTTGCTGATTCTGTTTTTGTCCTTGGTGTGCATATGGTTTCAGGGCTGTCCATTTGTATTAAATAATCAATTAGGGGCTCATCCCAGGGAGAAGCTATTCTCTTTTTTTCTGCACTCATTATTTGCCTGGGGTTCTTTGTCTAGGGGTGAGATGCCATGACATTTTCTCTTTTCTGTGTTAGCATTATCTGTTGATATTGTTCCTGTCTTGTTTATGTAGCCAATTCAACGGGAGACTATTATACAGCAGACATCCTGGTGTTCTGACTCTTAAAGTCACTTTCTGCTCTCTTCCAGGATGTTTCCCGAGCCATAGACACAGGAAGTGTAGGGTAGATGTATCCGTGGGGACTGAGCTCCCTGATTTGTTTGTTTCTGCGTTGTGTCCAGTTGTGGCTTTCTGCGATGCTCTCCATTTACTATAAAGAGAAGCTTCTTTGATGAGGGATGGTAGCTAGACATCTATCACATGTTTACATTGTAGAGTGACTGCTAATTTTCTTAGGTAAAGCAGTGGAATGATGATTATATATGGGAGCACCGGCTTAGGACACGCAATTTGATGTATGTTAAGCTGAATTGCCATAATATCTACAGATAACGTTCAGATGGTTCAGCACACTCGTAGACATCGAAGGTGTTGAGTTATTTGTTGAATCTAAGCAAGTATGAGTGTGTGTTATACTAAGCGGATGTTGTTTGCTTTGGAAAATGTTCAAAATAATATATTGCAGAAAGAGGGGGAAATCATCCTCGTGCTCTCTTTTGACCAATCTCCCCTTTTTTGTTTGTGGCACCTGCCATGCTTGCAGCCAGATGTAGCCGCTGTGCCATGGACTCATGCTGCAGTACTTGTTTGTAACTCAAATGGTCCTGCTTGGTGCTGCCCTAACTGTTCACAGGCTGCCCTCACTCAGATGCTGAGAGAACACTAAGAATGACATGAAGGTTAACCTCCAATGAATACTGATCAATCTGAGACCTTAAGAAAAAAACTCACTAAGCTTCATGGAGTGTGAGACTTTCCACCCTCGATGCTGCCTGTATCTATTTTTCCGATTCTGAAGCTCATTTCCTGGATCCCAGGTCATCTGGTAAAGAGAACAGATCTCTTTGTTAGGGGATGAAGTAACTCCTTCTGATTAAATCAAATTGTTGTCATACCAATTTCTTCCCTGGAGAATTTCATTCTGTGAAGGAAAAAAAAAAAAAAACCACAGCTTCCACTGTTTAATTTCTCCAAAGCTGACAGCACTGATATGCTGGACTCCCATCCCCAATTCTGGTGCTCTTTTGAAAGAGTTATTGACAAGCTATGGTATGTTCTGCAGAGAGAAATAAGACTGCTGAAGAACTGACACATGACCAGTGACAGTGTCAATGGAAATGGAAGCATTAGAGACGGAAGAGAGGACACTCAGAGACACTTGCAAATGTATGCAATATACTTAAGGTGATAGTACAGAGAAAAATTGTCACCTTTTGGCATCATTCCAGAGGGCAAGACTAAGAGGATGAGTGGAAGTTACAGGGAGCTTGAATCTCATGCCGTAATGAACAGAGGTTTCTAACAATTAGGATAGCTTAGCAGGAGTGCATGACTTTAAAATTTGCTAGTTTTCATTGGGCATGCAATCATGGGTGTGGAAGAGCAGAGGTGAGGAGCTAGGTCCTTAACAGCTGACAGATGGAGCCTTTGAAATTCAGGCCATGCTGACTAAGACTCTTTGATTTCAAAGAGGTACTTACCGTGTCTGAATCTACGCTGGCTATCAGACGCTGTCATGGGTGTTTCCTTTCAATGTGCCATTCACTCTTAACTGTTGCATCAAATGTACATTCCACCTCTTCACCCGGTGTGGCCAAGGACACACGGCAAAACAGCACGGCAGCAGGATAAGAATATAAACATATATTTAATGCTAAACTACAAGTTCTCAGTGCTCACTAGATCAATGATCTTGAATCTGCATCATGTGATCGATTACTTGGTTATGCCATTAACTTAGTGTGTTGGAATTAGAATTTCTAACGAATGAAGTTGTAGCTCAGTGGAGGAGTTATTACCTAGCACAAGTGAGGCCCTGCATCCCATCCTCACCCTGGAGAGAGGGTTGGGGAGGGAAGAGAACAATTGATGTATAACAAAATAGAATTCTATACATTTAAATGTCTTCAGCACAGAGGAAGTCTGATGTACTGGCCTGGAATGCTTTGTTGTATGTGCTGGGGTTTCAATGTGAAAAGTACTTTCAGCTGTGCATCATAACCAGGGTCCTATCCTCATGGACTCTGAACCTTCCAGACTTCCCTTTGTGTGACTACTTTTGTGACCTGTCCACTCTCCTAGGGTGCAATGATAAATTATCACTAGTATAGAGGCACAGAACAACATAAATCTACTCTACTGTCTTCTATCATTGTATCTGCAAGTAAGCACTCAAGTTTTCCTGTCCTCCTCTTGTAAAGGCTCCCCTGATCACACTGAAAATCCAGTGCAGTTTCTCTATCTAAGATCCTTATTTAATTATACCAGCAAATGATTCCCTATTGCAGTGTAACATAACATTTGCAGGTTCAGGGGAATAGGATGTTATATCTTTGGGGACTATATTCATCCTAAACACCGTAGTTGCTTTGTAAATTCTGTAAAGTTTGTAAACTTACCACTGCAGGGTGCATCATTCTCTAGGCAGAAGAATCGTGAACTGTGTAAAAGTGTATCTAAAGGTTGCAGACATTAATTCATTGCTCTTTTTGATCACAGATTAAACAGTGTTATGGTTTGAAGCTGAAATGCTGTCCACAGACTCATTTTAAGCACTTATTCCCTATTGCTGAGGTTATTTTGGGAGCCTGTGGAACCTTAAAGATGTCTTTAAAGGGTCTTTCAAGGTTATAAACTGGTCTTTGTTTCCTATCCTATTATCTACTTCCTATACTAGTGATAATTTATCATAGCACCCTAGGAGAGTGAACAGCTCAGAAAAGTAAAGTAATGCAAAGGGAAGTCTGGAAGGTTGAGGGTCTCTGCATTTGCTCTTTATTCTCCCCAATGGCTTGCTTTGCCTCAGTTAAGCTTGTAGTCCAGCTCCATGAATGGTTGGCTCCTTCTTCCTGGCCTGAAGTAGTGTTCTGGATGTTATGGTTAGTTTTAATGGATAACTACACAATCTCAACTACCTAGGAAGATAATTTCAATGGCAGAATTATCTAGATCAGTTGGTCTTTGGGAATGTCTATGGGGGATTATCTTGGTTGGTTTCATTGAGTGGAGTAAACTTACCATTGTGAGTGACACCATTCTCTAGCTGGGGGAACCCTGAGCTGTGTAAGGGTGAATCCCAAGCACTCATTGCTCTCTTGGCTTGACTGTGGACATAATGTGCTGGTTGTTTCAAGTTCCAGCTATCTGGACTTAACATCAGTGGTGGATTGTAACATGGAATTGTGAGCCAAGTAAGCCATTCTTCCTCATATTGCCTTTGTTGGGGTATTTTTATCACAATAGGAAGCAAAGTTAAAACACCAAATGATTGTCAGATCAAGACAATGATCTTACCATCCCAAAGAAAGAAAGAGGGTCTTGGTGTATATTGCTTCAACTACTTGTCCTCTGTTTTCTCCCCATTCTTTTTTTTTCTTTTATTATTTTTAATAATTTATTTTTTATTTCTTCAAGTTACATCTCAATCACATTCCCCTCCCTACTCCCCCCTCCAGTCCCACCCTCCCACCTTCAACCCCCCATTCTCTTCCCTTTTTTCTTTTAAGTTTAAGGTATATCTTATTTCCCCCAACAGTTCCCCTTTTCAGTCCAACAAATGGTTCTTTCTCTTATAATAATAGATACAATACAAAACAACAGAGGTAATTAGGCCACAGTTATGAAGGTTACATGGCTTAGCATACATTCCCAATGTCCAGTCCATATGTATTTAGTACTTGTCTTTAACTTTCTACTATCTAACCATCTTCATGAGTTTAAAGTTCTATATCTAACTCAACATTCATACTAACTTGCAACACAATTTTAAAAGCATCGTCCTAGATCTATAACACTCTCTTGACTCCTAAACAACTCAAAATTTAATTATGTGTTTTCTCCCCATTCTATTCTTGACATAAGACCCTGTACTATTAACCACACAAAGATATCACAAAAGCAATATGTATCTCACTGAAAATTCTATGGGTGAACAAATAAAGGAATTTACATTACACATCTTAAACTATCTTAAAATGGAAACCTGCTTCTTTCAGGCCTTTAATTTTACTCTTAGTACATGTGTCTTCCTCCTTCTGTCCTCTGTCGTGTGCCATTTTAGCCCCAAGATTAATTTGGAGACCCATGGCAATTTAAGACCTTCTCAGCTGCTATTTACCTTAACTTCAACACTTTAATCTTGCCTTCAAGGGCTTCAAAACTATTGGACCAACTACACAGATTTCCTTTGTGCTTAATAAAAAAATATAGTATAACTACTCAAATTATGGAGGGTGACATTTAGCTATGTTGAACTTCTTCTTCTACAGCATTGACAGGAGTAGGCTATAGAAATGGAAACTGAGTAAGGGATTTTTTTTTTCTAAAAAGTCCTTAAAAGGAAACTTTTTGTTTTCTCTTTTTATAGCTATAATATGGACATAAACACTTGTCAATGCACCACCAATTCATGGCTTTAATATTATATGTGCATTACTTGTCTTCTTCATTGTGTCACTCACTTTTCATGTTTGTGACAGTGAAGTTTGTGTGCTATCAGATACCCTCAGGGTTGGTTTATACCCATCACTAGGCCATCAGAACCTGTCCTTTTCACCAGGGTTATCATGAAACCTCCTGGAATCCTGTGTCTAAGTGTTCACAGTGAGCAATGATCACAGTCACTGATTTTCATGGCTATTGTGTTCTTCCCAGCAGGGGTGGGAGCCCTCCACATCAGGGTAGAGGAAGACAGGGCAGGGATATTTTCTTTATATCCCAGGAAGAACGTTGTGTTCTCACAGTAAGGGTGGCTTCTAGTTTGAAAATGATGACCTGCTGTGTCATAAGACTGAAATCACCTTAATGGCCTTCTCCCCACAGGAGAGAAACTGCTTTTACATTTGGAGTTTCCTCCCATTGTTCTCTCTAAAAACCTGTTTCCCTGGCATCTGATATGCTAGCAATTTCTCCCCTTCTCCCCCTTTTTTTATTGGACTCTTATTTTTCTGGGTGGAGATATGGCAAACAGGGGTGCACAATGATTGGTTGAGATTGTTTAAAAGTAAAATTAGACACAGAGAAATTCTTAGAAGAAGAAACTGTTTTGATGGATTCATTATTGGGAGAAAAGGGTGTACCGGGAGACACTAAATCTCTGACACTATCTGTTGTTAGAACCAGGAGGATAGTTTTGTAAAGTGGAGTCACCTGTGAGGACCCTACTTCCACACCCTGGACAGTGTTGGGGGCAAGTCTACTGACTTTTTCCATGCTACAGTGGTTTTGGCTGATAAATCTTTTCTTAGCTTACCTAGAAATGGAGCTTGCAATGCCAAAAAAAGAAACCCTTCAAAAATATTAGGTGTAATTTTAGAGGTGTACTTCTGCATTTAAGTGCAGAGTTCTTTCAATATTTTTATTTTTTTCTTTAATCAAAATGTTTTCTCATTTTAAATCTGAAACTCTTAGTCAGCTGGGAGATCTATTTACTAGACACATTTGCACTGTCTTCATCTGGAAGATGCTGTGGATTTGTTTTGCAGAATCACATCCATGGAGCGTTCTTTACTACTTCTGTTTAGCTATTGTCATTCTTATTGTCATTCTGTTTAGCTATTGGAATTCCTTGTGATTGAGGCAAACTCAAGTTTTAGTTGAGTTATTACTATGGGACTTATTAGTTCTACGCTACATAAGTAATTTAATTCAGGGAAACACGCACACATTCACACTCACACACATGCACACACACATATACATACACACACATGCCCACACTCTCACATATGCACATCACACACACATACACACACTGCACACACACATACATACACACACTTACACACATACTCACACACATACACACACTCTCACACACACACTCACACACACACACACACACACACACACACACACACACACACACACACACATAGTCCTAGTTTTGTTTCTGTTGTTGTGATAGATACCATGACCACCAAAAGTAACTAAGAGTAGAAATAGTTTTATTTCATTTACATAATTCAAGGCAGAAACATGGAGAAAGGAACTGAAGAAGAATCCATGGAGGAACACTGTTACTGCCTAGCTCCTAGGATCATGTTCAGCTACCTTTCTTATACAAGACAGGCCCATCTGCCTAGGGATTTTACTGCCACCAGTGGCCTGGGCTCTCTACTCAGTTAACAGTCAAGAAAATGATGCCCCCAGAGACCTGCCCACAGGCCAGTATCATGGAGGCAGTTCCTCAGCTTCTCATATGTGTAAAGTTGATAACCAAGGTCAGCCAAACATAAACGCAC
This sequence comes from Lophiomys imhausi, assembly GCA_907164525.1. Classification (NCBI taxonomy): domain Eukaryota; kingdom Metazoa; phylum Chordata; class Mammalia; order Rodentia; family Muridae; genus Lophiomys; species Lophiomys imhausi. The sequence continues at coordinate 1,382,130 of CAJQZJ010034032.1, forward strand.
GCGCACGCGCACACACACACACACACACTCTCTCTCTCTCTCTCTCTTTCTCTCTCTCTCTCTCTCTCTCTCTCTCTCTCTCTCACATACACTTAACATTCCAGAGGGTTTCAGTCTATCGTGGTAGAAAAGGCATAATGGAGCAGTCAGTTCGTGCTGGCAGGAACTTGTCCAGAGGTCATCCTATCAAGATGGACCAGCAAGCAAAGAGATGGTGATGAGAGTCAAGATTGGGTACAGCCCTCGAAGGCCCACCCTTAGGGATTAGTGATTCACATCCACTATCTATGTCTCACCTCCCAAAGTTCCATACCAGACAACCCCAAAAGTGCCTCTAGCTGGGGATCAAAAAACTCAAGTCGAGGGTGAATTTCAGATCTAAATCACAGCAAATCAGTATTTACTTAAAACAATCAAACATCACATAACAGAAGAGTACAATGTTTTCCAAAGTGTGATACATGGATTATATGTATCAGAACCCCAAGATGCTTGCTATGTAGATCTCAGAGTATTACACCTCAGCCCCCCAAGTAGTTTATTATTTTGTGTATGTAGTTGTTTTGCTTGAATGTATGTATTTCTATCCATGTACCCCTGGTACTCATACATGGAAGCCAAAAGAGGGAATTGGATTCCTTTGAACTGGAGTCTCACATGGCTGCAAGCCACTATGTGGACACTGGGGATGGAGCCTGGATCCTCTGTAGGATTAGCAAGTGTTCCTAAACACTGAATTGTCTCTGCAGCCCCACATGTACATTTTAAATAAGCTTTCCATAACGCTCTTTAACATAGTAAAATTAAAGAATCCTAGGAGCAGAATGTCTCCTAATGTCTTATTCTGTTTGGTGACTGCATACTTACTCTCTGAGGACTCACTGCAATGACTGAATGGATTTTTTTTTTGATCCATGCCCCTTTTTTCTCTCTTATGAAAGCACAATAGTGAATCTATGGGAAGAGTTCCCAAGAATCATGTCAGGACAGATGCACTGAGTTTCATGTGTTACCAAGCAAGAAACAAAGATAATTAAGAGACAGCTTTTCTACCTTTATATGAGCAGGATATGATTTTCTGTTTTCTAGAACCAAAATTTGTTTCCAAAAAAAAAAAAAAAAACAAACAAAACTAGCTGTGTCAAACACATCCCAAGATGAGGAAATGAATGAGCTACTCATACAGGAGGTGATATCAATGTGAGAGAATCTGCAGAGAGACATCAACTGAAGGCCAGGCTTTATTTAGAGTAACTCCCAAGCATTACCTCATTTGTTCCCTAGTGTAACTGCTCAGCAGAAAGCATGCCACCATTTCACAGTGACAGATGATGGCCACTGAGACTCTGAAAGACCAAATTACTTGTAAAAAGATGCATTACTTGTTCAGAAATCGTAGCTTAGTAACTGAGCTTCCTTCTTCCTGGGATGTGCTTTAACTCTCCCTTCCCCCACCTCCTCTCCTATGATGGTTATTTACTTAGAAGTTCCTGCTCTAAGACTCTAGCAGATAGGAAAACCCAGGCTTGTTTTCAATCTGTTCCATTGAGACTTTTGCCTTGTGTTGCCTGTCAGCACAGATTCTCCACCAGCTGATGTGATGTCTTCCGGCCCTGCCTTGGGAAGGCCTTTGGGAAAGGTTTTTCATGGATGACAATGAGGATCAGAAAAATGTAACTTCCGGGTCTGTGGAGTGAGTTAGATCCAGTAATATGAATCTGGGGTATAGGATATAAGAGCCATTACTTTGTCTCCTTCTTATCCCACCAACGTCTGAATCTGAACTGTGATTTGAAACTAAGTGTAGACTTAGACCTAGTTAATTAGTGTTAGATATCAGGACAATAACATCCTTTGGGGAATGTTATTGATTACAAAGGGGAACAGGAAACTTCTTGACTGATTGGTAACCTTCTTTCCCTCCACATGAGTATTCTCTTTATGAAGGACACATAGGCTTACCAGTTATGGTTTGCACATATCTTTACATGCTTGTAATGTTATAAAATTATTCAAATCTATTTGAAATTACTGTTAAAGGTCAGTGGTGTTTGGAAGCATTCATAGATATTTGTCAGTTAAAAATGTTAGGTGAGTCTATTTCCAAAAGTGAGTAGTTGGCAGTGTCCTGACACTGGTAGACATGGAAGGGAGTAGAAAACATGGCAGAGGATGGAGAAGGGAGAATTAATCAGCCGTGGGTTTCAGCCCAAGCCTCATGCTGTGTAGGGACCTCTGATTAGTGAATCCACAGTATTTTGTCAATTCTTTTCCCTCTCCTTTTGAAAGGTATGAGGAAGGAGTGAGTTGCAGGAAAGACTGGGATGGAGATGACTTTGTTTGATTCAGAGTCAGAGATGAAAACAGAAAGATGATTTTTCCAGGGTAGCTTGCTTCAGGCAAAGTGTGAAGCCAGCCCTCCCATTGGAAGCAAACTGTGTATGTCTTAATCCATCATGGCCTGGCTTTTACTAAAAAGAGATTAATCCACTGGGACCCCTGAGCTACCTGGCACCGTGTACACGTCTCTGTGTTTATGCTTTGGAAGACAAGTGCACAGCTTAATCTGAGGACACCTCTACTCTACTCCTCACACCACTGATGGGCCTTCATTTTCTCTCCTGCCTGTTCCTGTTTCCACATCCCCTGTACAGGAATTCTTGCAGAAAGCTACCCTACATGTTCACTTACAGGTCCTTTTGCTTCCCCTCCACTGATGAGTTACCAGCCCTCTGAAGTCCTCTTCCAGCTTCTGGAAACTATTGAGACATATTTCTGTGCGTGTGGTTTCAGGGATGACCCCATGGAGGAATACAAATCTAAGGAAGCTTTTAGGAAAATATGTGACTCTCAGGTGTTCTTGTTCATATCACTTACAGAATAGTCAGGCTCTCAGGTGGAATTCTGCTTGTTTCTTTTCCACCATTTGAATCCAAAATCTGAGTCTGAAGAATTTCTGATTAACCCTTCTTGGTGGTTTTGTAATTGTTTCCTTGAGAGACATTGATATTTAGGTTGATAACAGCACACAAATGACCACAGGGCCCAGACTCTCTGAGGAGTCCTGGCCTTTAGTTTCTGTGGCACAAATGAGCCTCATTAGCAGCCGACAGGCTTTCTTCTCTCTTGTTGGTCTCTGACTCACAGCAAAAATAGAACCAAACCTCGGTCATGCATGGAGTCTGTTTGCACAATCTTACTACTTGTGCAGTAAAAACAGTTACTTGATACTGTTCTCTGGGTCTTGTCAGTCGTTCCTGTCACACAGTTCTTCTCAGACAAAGCTACAGAGGAAAAAAGTGTCATACCTCTTAGGAAATGTCAGAGTCAAAACAATCTGAGGTTAGGTGAAGAACCTCTTGTAGGCTCCTTCCACGATCTTCCTCTCACTGGATTCTCCAACAGCCCCTTGAAGTAGTTGACGTTGCTTCTTGTTACAGATGAGAACACTGTGGTTCTAAGGTTTGAGCAACTTTTTCAGGGTCACACAGTTCTTTCCACAACTCAAGGTGAAGTGACTTTACCTTTCTAATAGTCTTCATATCAAGGCATTTTGAGGATAGCAATTAAAATAGGAAACTAATTGCAAGATTAATCTTGGGAGTCTGACTATATTACTATCTACAATGATAGGTAACAGAAGAGAAACAGGTGCTTAGAAGGACACACAGATTGAGATGAGCCTTCCTGGCCTCCTGTTTTCCTGGACTGGTCAGCTAGTCTTGTTTGTAGAGCTGAGCAACATTAGGCTGAGATGGATGGAGAGAGGTGACTGAACCTGCACCTGGAAGCCTTTCATGGCCTCCCTCAAGTCCCCAGTATCCAGGTTTATATTGGTGAACTAATATTTAATGACTTGCCATCTTGATTTTGGAGACCCCAATTCTGCGAAATGATATAGTCAGAAGTCTGAAAAGGGCCTAATGCTAGGTAAGACTCTGAACCGTACCTTCTCTGAAAGTCCTATGTAGATGAACCCATCTTCCTTTCACAATAACCTGTGATTAGCCCCGTGTTTCAGATAAGATCTGAGAAACTGAGCAAACTGTTTACCCAAGACCAGAAGTGAGGAGGCGCTGGTTCTTGAGCCGATTTCATTCCAGGGTCTGGTCTTCTGGAATAGGTGGCTTGATATAAACCTCCAAACAGGCCTCCAAGGGGTGAACTCTGTCTCATACACGATGGGATTTGAAACTTGAGTGTTAGTTTTGTAGCCCAGATGACATCAAACTCATACTCTTTCTGCATATTCCTTCACAGTGCTAAGTATAACTGACATGTATCTCTATGCCTGGCAGGCAGAGGCTTTGCCAAATACCTCAAATGGGCAGTTTTACTCAGGAAACAGGAGGGTAGAAAGAAATACACTTCCAGATCAACTCCTTGGATTGAATGGCTCATGGACCAGAATTCTCAGATAGAGAAATGATCCCCATATCGATGAATAAGAATGCATTGTTTGCCTAGAAAGTGACAGAGGGCTATTCACTGGATCGAACACTTAGTTATTATATTTCTTTGTTTTCCTGAGTGAGGCATTAAATGCATCCAGGAAAACAATTGGGTGACCATGTGGTCTTATTACCCCACACAGGCCAATGCTCTGTTATCAAGGGGTTGAGGGAATAAGCATGGACTCCATGAGGCCAGCAGAAGCAGGGACTCTTCTTTGCAATCCATAAATGTCCAGCTCCTAAAGAGGAGCCAGTAACCTGAACAACTGCACGTGACATTTTTGATGTCTGTGTGGACATGTTGACATATTTATTATCATCTCAAATGCATCTGTGGCCAATCATTTAATACTTATGATTATAAAGACAGTTGATCCAATTATTCATGTGTATCAGTTTTACTTTAAGTGGCAGAATCTAAGAACACTATTTTGGGTATTTTCAGAGATTACCAAGGTCTACATAATGTTTCATTTTAGTAATTTTCTTTGCAGAGCTGATTCACATAAATCCTCTTATTGAATATATTTACAGACTGGGTTTTTCCATCTACCACATGGAGACTTTTTCATCGAACCTGTTAAAAAGCATCCAGTGACGGAGGAAGGCTACCACCCTCATGTCGTATATAGGAGAGAGAACTCCAGAGCTCCAGAGACAAAGGAGCCCACCTGTGGATTAAAGGGTATTGTGAATTCAACATCTTCATATATAAGGAGTATTCTGTTTTGACCTCTTTTTCTAAGCATGACCTCTTCAGCCATCTCTGGTAGATGTGACTGTAATCTTCAAAGATTTAGAAGGCAGAGGCACGAGGACCATGAATTCAAAGTCAACCTGAGCTACATATCTAGACCTATCCTGCATTACAAAAATCCTCTCCACAATTTGCCAGATGGGAACAACTTAGAGAAGTAAATGGCTTTAAACATTGACAATATGATATTACATTAGTGTTAGTGTAAACTATAAACAGCTCATCATGCCTGCTTATGGAAGGCAGACTCAAATATTTGATAATGATGTGTGAAGAGAAACCAAAAAACTTATCAACACATTATTAGATGATGAATTTAGCAATGTTTCTGGCTACGCGTTGAATCTGATGTTGGCTGAGCCTTGTTCCCTTGCACTCCTGTCCTCTTGATCACTCTGTCATCCTGTCTCCTGCCCTCTGCCCCCTGCTCCCCTGTCCTCTTAACCCCCTGCTCCCCTGTCCTCTTAACCCCCTGCCCTCCTGCCCCCTGCCCAGCACATGCCCTTAGCCGTTCCTTTCTTTTCTTGCCCTGGATAGTTAGGATCTTGGAGGAGTTAGGAGAAGGGAAAACCATGATCAAAATATACTGCCTGAAAAAAAATTAATGAAAAAGGATGCATTTATCTTTCCTGCTTTAAAAAAATGGTTTTCGCAGGTAAACTGACTCAGGCAATTTCTTTCAACCTCACATTTTCTTTAATGTATAGAAAATAAAAACTATGTAAATGGACTACTCAAGATTGGAATATTTTCTCCAACATCATATTGTCCATTTCTTCAAAGGGAAAACTGAAAATGTCAAAAGAAAAAAAAAGAGAACAAAAATAGTATTATTTTATGTCTTAACGATCTGGAAGCCTTAGAGAGGAAATGAATGATGTTGTTAAAGCAGTGGTCCCTGGGCAGGGCCACTGAGGACTTCAGCTTTGTAGTCAGTGCATGGAAGGATGAGGGGGCACATGTGCACGCTTCATAGAAACATTCCTGGGAGTTCTTTTTATAATCTCAGTAGTGAATGTAAGCAATAGGAAACTTTTAAATATGTGATGTTTTAAGTGCATGAAATCAAATGGCTGCTTTAATTCCGTAACCCTAGTAAGTGATTGCAACTGGGGTCTGCATTACATAATTTACTGTGTAAATCTTGTAGCAAGCATGACAAGAAAGGAAGACACAAATCATGTGGCTGATTGGACTGCTGAAAATGCTGAGTCTCATAATCTCCACATAAAATTCAGGATGTCATTTGTCACAAACCCAATCACTGGATAATTACCCCATTCCTAGTATGCTTTGGGTAATGAATGTGCTGTGTGTATGACTACAGCTTCACCGTAGAATCCAAGGTATAGGTTACCAGCATAACTAAGATAATTGCTAAGGCAATACGGGAATTTCTCTGGACAAACTATTTACTGGAATGAGTTAAAACTGTCCATCACCCATCCCCCTCAAACACTTGGACTCCCAGTTGAGAAATGAGCTGATTACAAGTGTACTGAGGGGCTGGAGAGAAGGCTCAGCAGGTAAGGGTACTTGTTGCTCATGCAGAGTATCCAGATTCAGCACCCTCCACTCACATGGTAGCTTGAAACTGACCATAACTCCAGTGCCAGGGATTCTGTGCCCTCTTCCAGCCTCTACATGTGATAAATATACATACATACATACATACATGAGAGATACTCATATATATAAAATAAAATAAGTGACTCTTTTAAACAATGAATTGATTATAGTAAATGTTTAGTAATGCAGACAGAAGAAAAGATAGGAAAAGAGTGGGGTTTACAAATATCACACTCAATATTATATCACACACAATAGTACAATTATGATACTTGTCAGGCTATTTCATATGGTGTTTCTAGAAAGACCTTAAGACTCCGAACTTGTAAGTCCTCTCTAGACTATACCCTCTTAGAATGAACTTCCTATTGTGAATTTCTCTAAGGGCATTCTAAGTGTCTGTAAAAGATACTTTTTTTTTCTGCTTTAGAATTCTTCAGAATGTCAGAATTGATAAGCTGTGCTCACAGGGACTTTGACAGTGCCCAGTGAGGCCTCTTCCAATGAGGTAGTAGCTGTGGCTCAGAGAAGGGAGACAGTTTTCAAAAGCATCGTACTGGTCAGTTTCAGAGCACAGCAAAGTCCAGAAGCCGCAGTTTTATTATGCCTAAGGCTTTGAGCGACTTCAGTGCTTAACTTTAAGTTTTCTTTAGTGTTGGTCTTGATTCATCAGTCATTCCCACAAGCACTGTTAGGATTCAAGCGAACTGTTTCCACCAAGTATGTTAGGGGCCAGCTACAACAGTAAATCAGTGAAATGCAACTGATACAGACAGCACTATGTAGCCAAGAAGAGAGCAAAGTGTGTCACTTTATGCTCTAGGTAACACTAACAGAAGGAAGAAAACAAATGTGTCTTTTCTAGATATTGATGAAGGATTGATTGTCTGAACTATCTCTTTTCCTGGAACAACCCTGTTTAAATGACAGCTAAAATGATTAGACAGTATCTAATATATCTACTGAACTCCTGCATATTCTCAAACTATGTAGATATTAGGACTTCTAAAATCTTGTTTTTTAAAAAATATTTATTACTCCAGGTTACATCTCCATCACAATACCCTCTTTCCACCTTCCCATTCTCTACCCCCTGTCCCTTCCACCCCACTCCTCTGGAGTGGAATGTCCCTACATAACAGTCCCCCGCCCCAGTTCAGCAGTCATATGAGGGCAAAGAGCCTCCCCATACACTGGGGGCCTACAAGGCAGCACCACTAGGGTAAAGTTTCTCATTGACAGGCAACAAAGTCTATGTTTCTATTCCCTTTGGTGCATTAGCTGTAGTATAGTTATCTTGTACAATATGGCTAAAATCCGATTATAAGTGAATAGATGCCATGTGCATCCTTCTGAGTCTGGGTTAGCTCACTCAGGATGAGCTTCTCTAGTTCTATCCATTTGGCTGCAAATTGCATGATTTTGTTGTTTCTGATAGCTGAGGAGTGTAGATGTACCACAGTTGTGTTTTTTTATCCATTCCTAGGGTGAGGGACATCTGGGTTGTTTCCAGTTTCTAGCTATTACAAATAAAGCTGCTATGAACATAGATGAGGAAACCTCCTTGTGATTTTGTAGAGCGAAAAGTACTTGGTATTGGTGAACTAGACAACAGTAGACTTCTTATTCCATGCCATCCTGCAGACAATGGAGTTAGCTGTGGGTAGTGGAGTCCTCGGCTGACTTTAAGGTACACTTTATGCCTCAGTAGACTGATGTCTCAAGACTGGATTATTGCTGCGATGATATAAAACTGATCACCCTGACCATGGGCAGAGCATTCTGACTTTCTAATGTGCTTCAATAGAAAACCAGATGAACTCCTTTCTCTTGACGTTTGAACCTTAACTTGTTTTTAATTTCTGCATAAAAAGGTGTGGGGAATTTTCAGCAAGTCTGAGTATTTTTAATGTGATGATACCCTACTCTTGGTTTGAGCACTGTAACTGTTTCCTCAAACTGTCATGCCAGAATTGTCTGATTTTCTGAGTTCCTTCTGAGTCCTGCTGTAGTTCTTATTTTATTTACGATCAACTTTCCAGAGTCTGTGCTAAATACTGGGAACTATGCAAGCTTTATACTTTTTTTTAATCAGTGGAGATTAGCTCCTTTGTCTTCTGATTATTGGCGAGATGCCGTCACACTGGGCATGAGTGGCTGTTGGGTGGAAAAGTCTGGGAAGCTGGGGAAGTTGTTATTAGGTGGATGACAATAGCTGCAGGGTTGTTCATAGCAGGAAGTCATCCTGGCAGATAAGGCCCAAGTCTGATTTCACTCATCAGGATTCCAGGATGGAAACACCTAAGCTTGTTCCTGGCATGCGAGCTTGTTTTCAAATTCATGCAATCATCCAACAAACATCTGATGTGTATCTCCTTTATTCCAGATGTTTCCCTGGACTCTGTAGATACAACTGTGAGTAGTATACAACCCCCAGTATAAAACTGACAACTTGGTTGAAGAGCATGAGTAAACCTTACCTTTATAACCTATGGTAAGATCACAAAGAGATGTGGACTATTAGGACATGTATTGATGGGGTTTTTGTTACTCTACATTATGTTTGTGCTAGAACAGTGAGCCATCATTCATTTATTGTTTTCTGATGCAGAATACTTTGTTTTATAAGCCTTCTACACTTGATATTGCCTTGAATGTTTGCAAACTACTTGCAGGTTTTACGTGTGTGTGTGTGTGTGTGTGTGTGTGTGTGTGTGTTTTCTAGTGTAGGATGATGGGGAGTTCACTCTACCTGTAGGTGTTCTGTGAATTTATTCTACTACTAAGTGGGGTGAAATTAATAGCACACAGAATATCTAGATCTGAGGCTTCACCAGATGATCCATAATTGTATTCCAAAGCTGATGTTCAAGAGCATGAATGAGATAGTCTCTTGTCTCGTATTCTGTAATCCATGATATTCTCTCTTTTTGATTTTATCAGTCTGCTGGATAGATAGTGATCCATGTTAAAGTTACACACAACCTGATTTGAATTTGGGCCCCATATGTATATAGCTTGCAGTAGAGGAGTGGTTTTCAACATGTAGGTCATCATGTTGATGAACCACCCATGTTGAGTGGTTCACCCCCAAAAGACCATCATAAAATACAGACATTTACATTATGATCCATAACAGTAGCAAAATTACAATTATGACATAGCAATAAAAATATTTTCATGGTTGGGGATCATCACAACCTGAGGAACTGTATTAAAGGGTTGTAGTATTAGGAAAGTTGAGAACCACTGTACTAGGGCATCTCAATAGTTTTCTTCCCTGTGCTAATAAACTGGTGACCTAGATAGCCAAATATTTGTGTGTTTTCATGTCATGTCACTCTGACTTTCTACTTATGTAGGCCTTAAACATGTCCCATCTCCCCAGAGCAGAAGTGGAGAGTGACAGACATCCCAGCTTAGCTGCTAGTGCTATGCATCAGTGAGGATTGAACCAGAGAAACAAAGCCAACAGGAAATATATCTTGAGATTGCTATTGCAAGAAGTGACTTGAGCAAAAGTAGGGGTCAGCCTTGCAAATGTCCAGTCTATAAAGAAGCCACTAGAAGTGGCAGAGAGGGACTGCTATGCCCAGGCTGAAGCCACTGTGCCTATGCAGAATGTCTCCTCTGAGAAGCTGTAGCTGTGTTTATAAGACCATTCCACTGGCTGAAGCAGATCACTAGATTATTTAGAATAATCCCCTTTACCGAGAGTTAACTGATTATGGATCTTTGTTACATCTGCAGATGCTCTCCTAGCAACACAGAGTTTAATGCTTGATTGTGGTGGTGGGGACAGTGCCTAGCTTTGTGTGTGTGTGTGTGTGTGTGTGTGTGTGTGTGTGTATCTGATTCTTTTGCAAACTGATATTTTCTTTTCTGTTCTCTACTTTGGGTACCTGAAAAATTTTCTCTGTTTTCATGCTTTAGTGTTGTGAGGTGCTTAGTAGTCTGGAGGATTTTTCAGAATATCTAGCCCACCTTATTGCCAGAGATCAAAGTCTCAGGTAATCACTTGAAAGTTTTTATATGGATTTTCCTAAATGATGTACACAGACACTATTTAATATTAATTAACAAGTGATAAGTAGTGGACATGAACAATAGATCACTGGACTATTTATTCTATTGGGTCCTAATCAGATAAATCAGAACAAAGCCGACTTGAGAGTGTTTATACCTTTATTCTCATTTAATGGATATGTAATGAACTGAAGACTCTAAATAAAATCTGCATTCCGTGTTCAGTCTAAATGTTCTTAGTGAGCAGCACAATTAGTTTACCTTGCATGACAGCAAAATTTCTCTACACAACCTGTCTTGGATTTCTTGACGAGCTGACTGCTTTATTGGAAATGGCAGTAGCTTATGTTTTGTTTTACTGTGGGACAGCTATCATGGATGAAGGAAGGTTGTCATAGTTGTCATGTTTTACACACACACACACACACACACACACACACACACACACACACAAATTTTGGCTATTTTTAATCTGTAGAAGGGCAGATGCTCAATAACCCACACGTGTGATCTGCTTTAAGAACTAGTAGGAGTTTTGGGAAGTACTTTAGGTTTTCACTAATAAAAGGAATGAGAAGACTGAGAAATATTTAATTCATGAGTTCATAATAATAAGATTACTCATTTCACTTCATAGTGAGCAGATTAAGTGGTAACCCTGGTGGGTTTTGTTGGGATAATAAACTCCATAGTCATGACTTTAGAGACTCAAAAGAGCCAGAGGCTGTGCCAGAGTTGCCCCAGACTGCTGACATATTTATTTCTGAAGTAAAAACTTTCTTCATTAACCAAACTGCACAGTGGTAACTCTCTCTTTATATTTCCTCAACACTGGTCAACCTGTTGCCTTGTTCCCTTTGTCATCCCAGCTGTCAAGATATCTGGGCTCCATGTAGCAAACAGCTCCTATAGAAATCTCTGCTCTGCTCATCGTTTCTCCAGGATGCTCTGTGTTGGACACGTGCTGTCAGACAGGCTGAGACTGTATTCAAGGGTTGGTTTTGGAAAGGCTGAGAGCACAGAGGGAGGCACCCTGGGATGGGCAGAATCTCTCCTAGTCAGTTGAACAAGGATCTTTTGGCCTGATGGATGGTCCTCTGTAAGGGAAGCCATCCCGATTCTAAAGGAACGTTCCCTGAAAGATTAACCATCCGAGCAGTCTGGCACTGCCCCGACTGTGAAGAGAAATGGATCTGTGGCTCTTACATTTGCAGTCAGTTGTGCTTGACAGAAACAAACAAACAAAGATTTACTTGGGTCAGTTTCAGAATTATCAGGAGGAGGGGAGGGCATGAGGGTGCAGAGACGTCCATACCAAGGAGCCAGGAGGCAGTGACGAGGATTGCAGGAAGGAGTCGGACAAGATACAGCTCTCAAGGACATAGCCCTAGTGATCAATTGCCTTAGACTAGGCCCCACTTCCTGCCTTTCTCTACCTTCCAACAACGCCATCACAGTATGAAGCCAACCAACCAACCAACCAACCAACCAACTAACCAACCAACCAACCAACCAACCAATAAACCAAAACAAATAGGTCGGCTTCTAGCTTGAAAACTGCCCTTGTCCAGTAGTCTTGGTGTGGTTGGTTTTCCTTGTATAACCCACATGCTTGTTCAGCTAACCCACATTATTACCTGGCCCTATTGTTTTTACCACCTAATGGGTTTCTAAGCCATCCACCTTCCCCAGCCTTACTGTGTGTTTTGGCATGTGCTGCCTTTCACACTTAGAACACTGCTTCAGCCTCCTAACTGGCCATCCTGATCTTGATTCTCTCACTGGGAGCTGGTTTCTAAAACATGAACCAGACAGATCATCTCTCCCATGTCAGTGAGGCCTCTCCACATGTCTCTTCTCCTCTGGAGTTAGCAGAGGCTGAAAATTTTAGAAGGTGCTTCTTTTGCTGCCCTGTTTATCTTTCTGCCTCTTGTACTACACTGAACTTACTTTCCTTACTCAGAGAAGCCAAGCTTCTGCTTGTCTGCCGTCCTTGGAGTTCCCCTGCCTGACCCTGGTTCTTTAAAAATGTGTTCCTGGATTATTCCTCTCCATCCACTAAAAATGCTTACCTACACCAGAGGACTGGACACAAGCGCCTCTGTGCCCGCCACAGGCTCTGATATGGGATGAGTCTGTCTGCTTCTGTATACAGTTAGCTCACTGAGGTCAGAAATCTTATTTTCTTATTCCCACATGTGTTCCAAAGGTCTAGCAGAACCCTTGTCTAGGAAAAGAACAAAAAAGTATTGAACTTTTAAGCATTTAACTTCCTGATTCCCTACACTGTAGTAGACATCACATTTTTCTCTTTGTGAAGCTGATGTAACTCTCATAGAGCCCACACTTTCTTGAAAAAATTGGTCTGTGATATTAGTAGCCTCCTGACAAGAAACAGCACCCACCAACTTAAGAAGAAGCTTTTCTTTTTTTTTCCTGGTGTGTGTGTGTGTGTGTGTGTGTGTGTGTGTGTGTGTGTGTGTGTAGGTGCACATATCTGCATGTGTTCATGGAAGCCAACAGACAACTTTGAGTAGCATTCTTTAGGAGTCATTTAGTTTTCTGAGACAAAATCTCTTGTTGCCTTACTTAGTCACTAAGCAGACTAGGCAGGCCAGCCAGTGATCTACCTGTCTGCCTCTCCAGTGTTGCAATTACAAGTGTGTATCACCACCATGCCTGGCTTATGTTATAGGTGTTTTGCAGTTGGGATTCAGATCTCCATCCTTGGAACATAGGCACTTTACCAACTGAACAATCTCCCTAGCCATTCTGGTTTTTATTTTTTCAAGGAACAGGAAATCTGCAGAGGGATAGTGGTATGGATGAGTGGACAGATAGATAAAAATGAGTAACTTCATATATTTAACAAGTATCTACTCGTGCCAAGTATGAGACACTCAAGATCCTGCAGTGGTCAAAGTTCTGAGCCAGGCAGGGGTATGGGAAGGGGACCCCAAGAGCATCATCCAGCACCGAGGAGCAGATGTGTGTGGGGGCTGAACTGGACTAGAGCAGAGCCTTGGAAGATGAACTGGAATGAGGCCCTGATGGCTGAGCAGTTGACCACAGCAACTCTATAAATTAGTGATGACCTCTGAACCTAGAATATCCATAGCTGTCAGTTTCCTGTGGGCCACAGGACAGATTCTCATCCAGATCTGGCATGTCAATCAACTTCTTGGCACGCTTCTAGTACCACTCATGTGTTGTCCGCTGTGATTTCCCTTTCCCCATCCTGGATTGCCTAGGAGAACTGCTGTTGACCCTGCTTCCGCTCCTTTTGCATTCTGGTTGTCTTCCACCTTCTCTTGGATTACTTTCCCCTTTCTTCTTTGCCTCATTACTGTTCATCTTGCACTAGCTGCTTTTTCTGCTCGAAAAAAAAAAAAATTCCTTCCTGTACTTCTTCATACTCTTATGCTACCCAGGCCCCTTCTCAGAATCACCCAATCAGAGAAGCTTTCTTTGATGACCACCCAAGATACCTTTGCCTCCATCACTTTGTAAACCCTTTATACTGTTGAATATTTCTAGTCATTACCCATTCTTTGCTCGTGGCGCCTTCTAATGTCTAAGTATTTAGTTTTGTATGGAAGAATACTTTTTTTTGCTTTTCTCTGCAATATTGTCACAAAGTCAGCCATCCTCAGTACTGGGTAAATGTTAGATTAGTGAATAAATGAGTGAATAAATTGCACTTTATTCTGATTATTCCTTTGATCTTGTATTTAACTTCCACAATGAGACACATCATTGCCCTCTTAGTATGGTCTCCTGCTTGATGATTGTGTCTTTGGTACATGCTTGCTCCCCAGGTGACTGATGGATCTGTGTGTGCAATGGGATGCTGCAAGTGTGAATAGACGAGATCATGCCCAAGCTGGGACCAAACATTCCAAGTCAAATCTGAGTCCCCAGTCTAGGCAGAAGTGGCCTCTTGGCAGCAATTAATATTAACTGTGTGCTTGTCCCACAGTTTGATTAATGATGGTGTTTGAGAAAACAAGCATTTCCACCCCTACAGGGTCCCATTCTGTGGAGCAGCTGGAAATCCCATAAATCACCGTGAAACTGCTTCTTCAGAGGAAGGAAAGTTTACTTGTTAGATTTGAGGTAAAGTATTTGAGAAGATTTTCAGTGTGCTTTAGGTTCCAAACTTCTTTTACATAAACAGGGGAATGGATTCTTAGGGGACTTTCTGAACCAATCTCCCAAAGCTTAAAAGATTCTAGAATATTTTTACTTTGTTTTTTATGTCATTGATTGACCCTCCCCCTCCCCCCCGAAACGTTAGTTTAGCTAAAAACAAACTATGAGCATGCCCAGCTGGACCCTGCCTCATAGACTTACCAATGGCTGAGAAAAGAATGGAGAAAACATAAAAACCCTACATGAATCATTGTGACATATTATGAGTGTGTAGTGGAAGGGTTACATATAACCAATGGGGTCCTCTTCTGAAATGAACCTTAAATAAGAGGGAGAATTAGCCAGGTGTCGTGTCTCACGCCTTTAATCCCAGCACTTGGGAGGCAGAGGGGGGGGCAGATCTCTGTGAGTTCAAGGCTGGCCTGGTCTACAGAGTGAGTCCAGGACAGCCAAGGCTACACAGAGAAACCCTGTCTCGAAAAAGCGAGGGGGGGGGGGATCAGTTCTAAGGAACTAAGGAAGTCATTTTGCCTAAGGTCACATCTGCAGAATGTTCCAGCATTTGGAGAATCATGCTTTTTATGGGCAAAATAATAGATTCCCATATGCCTAGACAGTTTTACTGTGTCTGCCACTTGCTACCTCCTTGCTTTCCCAAGTTAGATTCTTAAGCACTTTCTACCTGGCCCTTTGGCACTTCGTTCATCCTGGGCTCTTTCTCTTTTGCTCTGATTTAGGTAACACTCTAGGACAACGATCATGTCTCATCAATAGGACAGTCTGTGCTGTTTCATTGCTCTCCCAAGATCCCAGGGCACATGTGCGCGGAGGGTCAAGGTTGAGTACCTGCTCTCCTGTGTCTTAGAGCAGGACATGGCAGGAATTTCCACATATTTCAGGCTAGGATGTAGCCCATAGGTACATTTATCTCCTAAATCCTATCAAGATATATTCCAAGTCAACATACAAATTTCTCTGAGGATTGTTCATCTGTTGGCTGCAGTGGTGGCCTGCTGCAGGAAGAAGCAGTTGACTTCCCTGTCCTGGCCAGGCATTGGGTTTTATTCTGCACTTTGTTTTGAGTGCTATATACTGGTTTTGGACCAGCATACTTTACTTACAAACGTATAAGTATATTTAATGCATACTAATAATGATATGCCTGAGATTGTTATGTAATTAACCTTAGCTAGAAAGCAATTCTTATTATATAGCCGTATTTGTAGTCAGATACTATCTTACATATACATATATGCGTGTGTGTGTATATATATATATATATATATATATATATATACATTAAAAATTTCCCTTTTTAGATAAATTAACTGAAAAATTGTGAGAACTACACCTGGTGCCACCTTAGCCTCTGGGTGGCATAAAACCTAGCCTCCATTTCCTCATTGGTAATATGAAAGGTAGAATGGCAGATTCTCTTACATGTGATAAATCATGGCTATCCACTTTTACTCTGCGGTATCTAGAAACAAAGTCTCGATACACTTTACTCATTCTAGTGTGGTATAAAGTGGATTTGTAATAGCTAATACCTTTTATACCATTCAGTCCTTCTCTAGAACCTCATATCTGACTGCCAGGTCTTCTGCAACTTAGCTCAAACCCTTCGCTTAACCCAAACATCCACACTGAAAACAGGAGCACGGCATGCTTTGAGGCTCTTTCAGGGAGAGGGGTCTGAGTGTGGCATTGCAACCACAGAGGCCCCCTTTTTAAGAGTAGGTCTCCTCAATCCACAATCAGACTGTGTACCCATTTCCCTTGGCCCCCATATATACCGGTTTTGTTTAGAAGTTTTGAAGCTCCGTGTTGAAGAAGACCTTGTACGTGCTTCATTCAGATACCGTGGTACTGTTAGTTGAAGCTCAGGATGTGGTGTTTCACCTAAATGTTACTCCAGTGAGGTATGTGTATATGTTCTGTGTTTCTATGTGGATGCATATGTGTGGGACGTGTATGTATTCTATGTGCCTCTATGTATGTGGTTTCTATGTTTATCTACATGCTTATGAATATGTGTTTATTTGTGCATGTATTAAGGGATGTATACTTGTGTTTGCATATATGTGTGCATGTGTGTTTGTGGCGTGTACATAGATGTATGGTATATGCATTTATGTGTTTATATTTAAATATGTGTGGTATATGTGCATGAATGTCTGTGCACAGATGTGTAGGGTATGCATGTGTTTAGAATCATATCGTATCCCACATCAATGGCTCCAGGAGACAAGGGTGGCTTGCTCAGATGTGATGATTCAGGGTTTTATGGAGCTTCTTTCCATTCTATTTAAATACATCATGTTGAAAGCCTCATGTGTTTCCCCAGTTGACACAGGAGTTCTTTGTTTAATCTGTCAGGGCAGAGAGAGTCCAAATACCTAAAAAAAGAAGGGCTTTCCCTGGCTGGAGGATTGTGTTGAGATGAGTGCCAATGTCAGCCACCAGCAGCAGTCCTTTCCGGCAGCCCTTAAAGTTTCACTGCTGCTGAACTGATACGAGAAAAGAAAGGAGGCCTTACTGTCGGCGAGTTACCTCTGCCCACCGCATCCACTGTTAGCAGCGCCTCTAGAATATTAACTCTTGCTTTCGGGCAGCTCTTCCTAATTGTGTCATCAGCCTTTAGGTCCCCAGGATTCACTTCATGCTTCTTCAGGCAGTTACACAGCATGATGTAAGAAAATGACCACCCTGAGGTTTCCTTGCTGTTAAGTAGTGTGCAGGTGACAGGTAGGGTTTTCGTGAATATATGGAATCCAGGACAGGGCAGACCACTGAAGACTCGAGATTTGAGAACCAAAAGTTCTCTCCTTAGCTGTCTCAAGCTTCAGCTCTTTCGCTACCAAGTCCAGGACATGAGCAGACATCAAAGTCCCTTTTAAGTCGCATACTTGTATCTCGGGGACCAGCTCAAACGGAAAGCCACTATCGGCTTTGGAGAGAAGGGAGGTTCAAGCTTCCCCCAGGCCCTGGGCTGAAGATGTTTTCATCTTTAAACTTTAGTACCCAAAAGATCAAAGGATAGTTCTTCTAAAGACAAAGCAGTCTTTTTTCTTCCTCATGGTTCAGGCTCCGAGAACGCTCAGAGGTAGCAGACCAAGCTTTGCAACTCCCAAAGGGGCGCGGCTGTTTCCAGACCTGCACACGAGCCCATTCTACACAACTTTCAATAGCACCGAGATTGAGCTGTATCTCCTGGGATGCTTTCTTCAGCACCCAAAGGACCTCTAGTTGTGTGAGTACAGATGAGTCCACGACGTCAAGGCTCAGCAGTGGGTCCAAACAGCTCAAACGCCACAGTGGAGGGATGACCTTGGACATAGACTACTTATCTACTCCTGCTTCTTCCTGTTGTGTATTCTCCTTTATGAACTGTGGATAATGAGATATCCACAGTTCTAGCATATATAGATAAGGTGGGATCGGGGTCAACGGAGGCTGTAGCCTCACAGTTCCCGGGTAGCTGTTCCTAAGTCTATTGCCCTGTGTAATCCAAAGGTCTTCTAGTGACTACCTGACAAACTCTTTTGTTGGTAAGAGGCCGCTTGATATTTTATCCTTCCCAGCTAATTAGTTTGGCTGAGAATTTTTTTTCCCATTCCACTTGCAGAAGTGAGTTTGATTTCAGGTACCTAGTAGAGACATTGTTCTGGGTGTTCTGAAATACAGATATATGAACAAAATTACTTTTAGATTTTTTTGTGGTGAAAAAACTCTCTCTCTCTCTCTCTCTCTCTCTATATATATATATATATATATATATATATATATATATAGAGTATGGGTATGGTAGTATGGGTACTTGGAGTTATCACTGGAAAACCCAGCACTGATTGAGCATCACTGTGAGCTTGTCTTCCTCACAGCTCTCTGAACACCCTGAAGAATCCCCTTTTGGGTTATCTCAAATATGCTAAGAATTGCATGCTTCAAAAACAAAGTACATTAGTTTGGGTATCCTAATTTTTGTCATTCTTATTTTTAAAACCGTTACAAGAATTAATTCTTAAAAATGAATAACACCAAACAAAGAGCTTTCTTTTTATCTTCACTCTGAAGTTTACATTTTTAAAATAATACTTTTGTATTTTGAAAGTTTCATGAATGTATATAATTTATGAAATATTTATATATATTTTGGTACAATAGTATGTGCATACCACCCCACTATCCCTCCATTTGACTTCCCCTGTGATCTTCCAACATGGCTCCCTCTCAACTTCATGTTCTCTCTTTTTTATTATTAATAACCTTCTGAGTTCATTCAGTGCTGCCTATGCACACATGGGTGTGTGTGTGTGTGTGTGTGTGTGTGTGTGTGTGTGTGTGTGTGTATTGGGGGCTATACTCACAAAGGAAAGTGAGCCCTGGTCTCTTAACAATCATCAGCTGGCAATAAAAATCAGCAAGAGGAGATACCTCAAAGCTCTTCTAATTCATGCTGGAATTTTGTTCAAGTAGCTATAGCTGCTGTGTTCGTTTCTGCAATGATAATTTTTAATGTTACCGACTGGGGAAATCAAATAAATGGTCAGTTTCCAACATCACTAACCCTTCTAGAACATTTGAAGTTCATAGTGGCAGGGATGTCCTTGAGTGGCTGAGGTACAGGGAATGCTTTAGAAGAGGTTCCCTTTCCTTGGCAGCATCTCTACCACTCTCATTGTATTTCATACCTGTACTTGACATGGGATGACCTCCCTAATATCAGGAAGTTGAAGTGACTAAATTGTTGGGTAAGTATGTCATTCAGAGGGACAGAATATAGGCTTGGAGGCAAGACTGAAAATATCTAGATCCTGAATCAGGAGCCTGCTGAATTCTGCTTGGTACTTTATACTGCCTTATAGCTAAGACTGGATTTTACAATTTTAAATGGCTCCTGTGGTGGTTTGAATTGGCCCCCATAGGCTTGAATACTTGAATCATTGAATGCTTGATCATTAGGAAGTGGCACTACTTGGCAGGGATTAGGAGGTATGGCCTTGTTGGGAAAGTGTCATTGGGAATGGGCTTTGGGATTTAAAATGTGCAAGTCAGGCCCCTGTGTCTCTCTTTGCCTGCCAGTCTGGATAAGAACTCTCTGCTACCTCTCCAGCACCATGTCTGTCTGTGTGCCACCAGGATTCTTGCCATGAAGATAATGAACTAAACCTCTAAACCAGTAAGGCAGCTCCAATTTCATGTTTTACTTTTAAGAATCACCATGGTCATGGTTGTCTAAATGTGGGCCCTGTGCTAGTGATGTCATCAACCATTTGAGACCAGATCCTCAAGACACATCCATTCCCAATTTACCTATTCAAACACTCTGAAAGCAGCTTCTAGCATTTTGTTTTGTTGCAATTGTATTGTAGGCTAAAGCTTTAAGAATCAACTGTCTAGACACATAGTCTAATCATTCTTTATTTAATCCACTATTCATTAACAAAAAAGGACCAGGGGAAAGTACTTCCCTCTCCACACCTGAGTTTTTTATTAGTAAAGGTTTGTAAGAATGAAAGAATTAAAATATGTAAAAACACATTAAAGCAAATCCATAATGCACAGTAGCTATTGCTATTTCAAATTTGTTATTGTTATCAAAACTCAGTTTAGGGATCCATTAAAAAAAGATTATCTAGCTGCTACAAAAATACAGTTAGGAAAATTGCATTATAGTATGGTATTTGATAGAACACTGTGGATACTATAGTTAGTAATTTGTTGTATATTTCAAAATAGCAAACAGAGTGGATTGTGGTAATGAGATGAAGGATGTGCAGGTTATCCTGATTTAATCATGGCACACTGTATACATGTGTTGAAATAGCTCACAGTATCCTACAAATATTTAAATATTTACTATGTGTCAATTAAAAATTTTAAATGAAGTCTCTAGTCAGCTAAAAATTAAGAGAAACCATTAGTAACATTAGGTCTTAGCAGGAATTGAGGCACTTTGCAGCAAGGTTCCAAGGCAGGGAGACATTAGAAATGATCCTGGAGAAACTGGTAGCTGAATCTTCAGGTGGCCCTGGGGTCCTCCTGCAGCCAAGCTCCAGGATGTTTCTCAAGACTAATAAGACCCCCAGTTGATCATTCCCAAACTTTCACCTGGCTAACTCGCTTTCAGCTCTCTGAGGTTTCATTCCTGAGAGTGGCTCCCTATTTCCGTGCTATGCCTGAGCACAAATACCATACCTTATTCATGAATCATTCTCAGGGAAAGGGTTCATTAAAGCAATTCACACAGGACTGGGTGTTTATAAGGGATTCAAAGCACTACACATTTTAGTTCAATAAATCAAATTTGCAGTAGATGTTAATAGTCCCTAGATATTTTTAAATTTATGATTATTATTCATAAACTCAGGTAGCTGGGTCTCAATCCAGTTAAAACAGAGAGGCTGAGTACCCCCTAGGTTGGCTAGTACCTGGCTAGCACTGCTACTCTGCATGGCTTGGGCGTCTGTCTTTAGTCGATATGATTCCCAAGAGTGGTTTTGTAGAGCGGTGTCTTCTCCCCTGACCCAGACAGACAGCTTTTGTTACAAAGCACTGTTGATGACAGAGGGGTGGCCATTTCTCTTGAAGCATTGAGAGGGTTTGCTTCTCAGGTTGCTAACAGGAGAGAACATGTCCCTACACTACAGGCAGGACAGAAAGGAGGGAAACTAGACTCTACTACCGCTGTCATCTGAGCTACTGTTTATTCCTGTCTCATTCTCTATCTGCTCATTTCCCTTTGGGAGCTAAGAACTGAACGGTGTGTTCGTCTGTGTGTGTGTGTGGCACATGGCATGTGATGTGTGTGTGTCTGTGTGTCTGTGTCTGTGTTGATGTCTAGGCTTTAGTGTCCCTAGATCTGGGGATGAATCCTGAGTATAAATCATCATCTATGTTATCTCAGGTGAATAAACGCCAACAACCTTGGCTCAGTGCTTTTACATGAAAGGGAGAAGATGGAAGTGTTCGGTAAGGGCTGACCTCCATTACCCATGCTTGGAACTTCAGGGTAAATCTCTTGACCTAAGTGGACAATGGCTTACAAAATGTCATTAGTGGCCATTCCCAGGACCCTGACAAGGATGCTGTCTGCCAATACTGTAACCAACTGGACTTCAATAGTGCATGGCCATATTGGTTTTTTTTTTTTTTTACACATTTATTTATTTATTATGTATACAGTATTTGCTCTACATATATGTCCGGGTAGCAGATCTCAATGTAGATGGCTGTGAGCCACCATGTGGTTGCTGGGAATTGAACTCAGGACCTTCGGAAGAACAGCCAGTGCTCTTAACCTCTGAGCCACCTCTCCAGCCCAGCCATATTGTTTTTTGCCTGGAGTGTAAGGACCCAACAGGGGTACAGCCATGCCCACTGGCTGACTTGAGTCTATTCTAGGCTGATTGTCAGTTTTTCTTGCTAGGTAGTTATCAGAATTTGAATCCCTCTTGCATGCTGGGCTTGCTACATCCACTGAGTCTCTTATTTAGGATGCATAGTTACCTTATGGGTAGACACTGTTTTTATTACCCCATTACAGCTAGAAAACCAAGGCTTATAGAAGCTGAATAAATAGCCCAAGCCCACACCATTAAAAATGACAAAGGGCTGAGTTTTCCATTTTCTGAAGTTTCAAGAAAAATGTAGGTTATAATCAACAAGAAGAGTTAGGGGGCTGTACAAACAGTTGCCAGTTTTTCATGACCACCATCAGGAATTTGTTAAAATGTACCAGTAAAGCTAATTAACATTACAAGACTTTGGAAATGCTGGGAGGAGTGAGGGTTCAATGCTTGCTGTGTAGTAGATGGGAGAAGGGTCTTCCTAATTGTTTTGATGATTGATTACTGTACACCCATGGAGGACACCTACCTTTGGTAGATCAATGCTTTTTAGTGTATTTTCCCATTACTTTATATAAAATAAAACTATACGTTTTAACTTACTACATTAGTGGTTAAGATAAAGGAGCAAGTTCTAGAGGAAATGTGAAATTGGACATTTAAAGTCTATATTTTAACCAAATAATGAAACAAATAGAGCAAGATAAAAAGGTACAGAGGAGACTGAGCAAAAACATTCTGTGGCTCTTTCTACTTTCTACCCTTTCCTCCACTCATTTCCCCTAAACAGGAAATTTCTCTCTCTCTCTCTCTCTCTCTCTCTCTCTCTGTCTGTCTGTCTCTCTCTGTCTCTGTCTCTCTCTCTCACACACACATGCACACATGCACACAATATGCTATGATAATAATGATGCCATAGTGGCCTGGTGTGATGGTGTCACAGACAGGCTGTTTCTACAGCTCTGGGCATACACTGTATACAGTCCCTTTGCACACACACATTCTCCCACACCCAAAGCTCTTGGTGGAAGGCTGTTCCCCAAAACATACCTCTGTGTGGACAATAAAGGAGTTTGTTAAGAACATCTTGGTGGA
Source organism: Lophiomys imhausi (assembly GCA_907164525.1). NCBI lineage: Eukaryota > Metazoa > Chordata > Mammalia > Rodentia > Muridae > Lophiomys > Lophiomys imhausi. The sequence continues at coordinate 1,405,535 of CAJQZJ010034032.1, forward strand.
GAAAGGTGTCTTCTTGTCGCGTCCCCCTCGACCAGCAAGGACGACGTAACTCGCAAATGCTCTTCTCCAGCAGTTTATTCAGGTCCCTTGAAAACAGTCTTCCGAATGCCCGGGCAGACCCAACCCACAGGCTAAATACTATATGAACAGCCAATCAAATAAAGCCACGTGGTGCTATCTTAGAGGCCCACGTATGCGGAAGCAAGCCAGATCAGTGGTCTTAGCCAAATATGGACTTGTTTACCACTGAGAGCGCTCACCGTCAGGCTGGTGGAAGGCGGAAACCGGCGCCATTTTTAGGGCGCGGCACGTCACAGCTCTCTACATCTTCTACTCTGTGACTTCTGCTTAAAGCTCCACGATGGACCATTTGCTCACAGACAAAATTATTGCAATATTTGGTACAAGTTGATATGTTAGTTATTTTTCTTCCGGCTGTACCAAAGCACCTGACAAAACAATTCAAGAAGGGGAGAGTTCATGTTGGCTTTGAGATTGAAGATGTAGTTCATTGTGACGGAGAAGGATGGCCCAGGAACTGAGCTTATGGCCACAGTAAAGAATCAGGGACCAATGAACCTTGTGCTCAGCCTACTTCCTCATTTTTATTCGAACCCAGGACCCCAGCCCATAGAATATTGTCATCCATATTTAGGGTTAGTTTTCTCATCTCAATTAATAAAGTCTAAAGACTCACAGACTTACACAGAGGTTTCCTTCCTAGGTGACTCTAGGTCCTGTGAGGGTGATAATCAAAATTAACTACCACATTTGGGTACTTACATATATTATTAAAGATCTACTCTCTTTACCAGTGGCTTATAATCCACACACTCACACTGGCTCCGAACTTCATTTCTCTAGGGCCTGAAACATTGCCAGTGTCTCTTTATTTACAGGGAACTTGAAGCTACCTGTCCACACAGCAGCAGGCACCGTCTCCCTGTCCTGCTAAATGGAGCCTAGATATCTGTGCTTCTGAGTCTTCACACCACTTCCAAGTATGATTTTCACCCGATGTTCTCTCTACTGTCTGTTGTCAATGGGCTCAAAGTGACTGTTCTGCTCAACTTTTCCTATTTGTTAAGACTAAATATGTTGACCCAAAAGCATGCATTGGAAATTTAATCCCTAAACAGCAGTGCTGGGAGGTGGAGCCTAACAGAAGGAGGTATTTAAAATCAGGAGGGATCCATTCTCACATGAGGAGTAATCATGACAGGGCACGAGGCTGTAAGCCCCATCTCTTGATCTTTTACCTCCTGACCTGGAAGGATATGGCACAGAGGCCCTCACCATATGCTTCCCCTTTTGGTCTACTTTTGTAGTCTCTAGAACAGTAAGAAATAAATTTATAATGTTTACAAACTGTCAACTCCCAGGATCCTGTTATATCAGCACAAAACAGACTAGAATCCATTCTAGATAAAGCAAATTGAAAAATTTCATGGCTGAAATAACATCTTTCTCATTACTTAAATTGTAAACATAAGTGAAATTTAATGGGAAGCCACTTCCCATAAGCACTTGTACTAGAGAAAAACAGAACCTAAGCTCAAGCAATCAGATTCAACCAAATAATCTAAAATATAACCACCACTTTTCCAGCAGGGCAGATCAAATAAGATACGTTGTTTTTTAAAATCTATTTATTTATTCATTCAGGTTACATCTCCATCATAGTGTCCTCTTTCAACCCCTCCCAGTCTCACCCTCCCACCCTCCAGCCGCTAACCCTTCCATCCCTCTCCTCTGGAGTGGAGTAAGACAAGTTATTTATCTATGAGACTTGCTTATTCTTTCAATTAAAGCCCGCCCCTTGTGTTTCTCCAGTTCGCAAAACACTCTGGTTAGGTACTGCCTGATTCATGGTTTGCTGTATGTGCAAACAAACATTTTAATAATTGCACTGTTTACCCTCTCAACACTTTGCATAACATAATATTTAGAAATATCATACAAGTACAAAGAATACCCTCTCACCCAGACCTAAGACTATTAGCATCTGTACTTGGCTCACATCTGTTTTTCTACACGGGCACACATATATCAGGTACTACTTTCACTTTTGTATGCCTGTTTGTATGCATACATAGAAACATACACATGCTACCTTGTAATGTGATACTTTTTTGTGGTTTCCTACACTTCCCATTTATTGCTGCTTGGTCTATTTAAAAAAATTAATTTAAGATTTTCTTTCTTTCTTTCTTTTTTTAACATTCTAACCCCACCCCACTCCTTCCTCTCTTCCCAGATCCACCCTCCTCCCTACCCCGGACACCCTCCCCTGCCACTGCTAAAGGAAACATCCATGAAGATCTTAAATGGCGTTTTCAATCACACCTGATTCAGAAATCTTTCCAGTTTCTGTTCTGACTGGCCTTTCCCCTTGGGAACTGTTAGAGGGCTCCACAGGGATGAACTGGCCTTTTACAGCTTGGGGTGACAGCAGGTTTTATGAAAGAGCATTAGAGCTGAACCTAATAGCAGGGACACCGTCTCTCCCTCTGTGAGAAAGGAGACTTTAAAGGGCAAACGGGCTTGGCAGTGAGATTCCTGGACATGGTGACTCACCACCCACTGGGACTAGAGAGCTGATGTGGAGACCATAAGGGCCACCAGTTAGAGACCTTGTGAACGTAAGTGTCATAATCATGCAGACAGGTCAGGACAGATGTAGAGGCTGACAGACAGGAGGGGAGTCTATATGCCCCTGAAGTGTAGGGTTTCAGGTCTCATTTCATAGCACACAGTACCAGCAGGAACCAGGCTGTGCCTAAATGGCCTGTCCACACTGAGCATGCTGTTCTGCTCCTGCCCCCTCTGCCTTCTCTTCTTTGTAAGCCCGTGAGTTTTTAACTGGACTCTGCTGTGTAGGAAACATGTCTTCGGGAATTAGTTCTCGCTGTCTCAGAGAATCTGGAGACCAGAAGACATTCAATCTCTTTCTTGGGGATAGCATCATCACAGGACTTTCTGGAGAAGGAGATGAAATGTCCAAGGTCATTTAATTATCACCTGTGCACTTCAGGGACACACCAGGACTTTGATCCAATTTTTGTTCAGCATAGTTTTCTTTTCTTTGCAAAGTAGAAATGGAGCCTCAGTCTTGGTGTTGTGGCTTAGTCTCAGACATTTGTTGAGTGTCCTCACTGAAAGTTACGGGTTGAGTGTGAACCCTATGAACATCGTTAACCTAGAGATCCTCTTATCTCATCAAAAGACTGGAATAGAAGCAGATACTTATTTTTGTTCACTGACATTCAGTTTACAAGGCATGTTTTCTTTGTCTCTGAATTTTGTAGTAGTGAGTCAGCTGCCAAAGGAGCCCTTATCTGTACCCCAATGCCATAGTCTCCTCCAGAAAATCTACAGTGTGATTGGCATGGTGAGCTCACGATGTAGGAAGTACCCGTATTAGTCCCATGCATACTTACCGCTCCTTCATACCCACAGTTGCCTCCAGTTTGCTCACCTATGGATACTTCCCACTGACCACTGTGCACTCAAGTCTGCTCACCAGCCATTTCTCAGGTCCCAGGATTGAATGTCACCTGTGTCCTATTGGACACAGGACTTAGGTTCAAAGCCTTTCTCTGACACTTATAAGCTGTGTAGTCTGAGCAAGTGGCCCAACCTCTCTGGGCTCGTTTTCTTTCCTCACCTGCAAAGTGAGAGAGTTAAGGGTGTATTGTCTCAAACAGCAGTAGTTGTTGAACTTGAGCGTGAGTCAGCATCCCACAGAGAGCTTGTTAAAATACACACTGCCAGGTGTTCTCCCCCATCTCCACTGCTGGTTTCTGGCTCAGTGAGTCTTGAGTGGAAGCCAAGAATTTGTATTTCTAATAAGGTCCCAGGGGATGCTGCTGCTGTTGCCCACTCTCAGAAAGGCTGTTCTTAAGGATGGGCTCAAGACGAGTTGCAACAGTATTGGCAAACTTGACAAAGCCAGGCTTGTTCAGTGATCAGTCTGGCAAAGTTATGCATAGCTGCAGCTGTGGGCCTTCTTCTTTGGGGACTCTAGCTTGCACCTGTCTCCTTGCTCTCTTGTTTGGATGGTGTGTGTATATTTACATGCTTCCTAACGGCTCCCCTCTGTCGCCTCTCCTTCTTCCTCTAGCTTGGCAAGCTTATAAAGCAAAGTATATGTACTTCAGAGAGTGTCTCAGCCTTGGGAAGGCATCAGTTTGACATTGTACATGGCATTTCTACATAATGAGAAAATCTCTTTGGAGATAAGACAGAGGAAAAAGGACAGAGTCTTTAGCAAACAGTTTTTAATGAATATTTGACCTTAAACCATCAGAGAACAAGAAACTGTGTCTAAAGAGCCAGAGGATACATTAGAAACACTTGAGGCTGGATTTTAAGGTTGAATGGTAAAGAGTGAGACTTTAGAGTAGTGGTTTTCAACCTTCCTAATTCTGCGACCTTTAGCACAGTTCCTCATGCTGTGGTGACCCCCAACCATAAAGTTATTTTCATTGCTACTTTTTCACTGTTATTTGTTACTGTTGTGAATCATAATGTAAATATCTGAAATGCAGACTATCTGATATATGGGCCCCATGAAAGGGTCACTGGACCCCCAAAGGGGTCGCAACCCACATGTTGAGAACCACTGCTTTAGAAATTTCTAACTCTGGATCTTTTTCTTTTTATTACTATAATGTTTATTTATTACATCAAGTTACATCTCCATCATAGCGCCCTCTTTCCACCCCTCCTGATTCCACCCTCCCACTCTCTCCCTCTCCCACCCATCCCACTCCTCCAATGTGGAGTGTCCCTTCATATCAGCCCCTCTAAGTTCAACACTCATATGAGGGCTAAGAGCTTCCTCTTGCACTGGGGACCAACATGGTAGCACTCCTAGGGCAAATTATCCCCTTAATAGGAAACAAAGTCTGTATTTCTGATCATTTTCTGTATTGGTTGTAGGATGGTTATCCTGTATTATATGGCTAAAATCCAATTATAAGTGAGTAGATGCCATGTGCATCTTTCTGAGTCTGGGTTAGCTCATTCAGGATGAGCTTTTCTAGTTTCATCCATTTGGAGGACTACATGATTTCCTTGTTTCTGATAGCTGAGTAGTATTCCATTGTGTAAATGTATGACAATTTTTTTATCCATCCGTCAGTTGAGGGACATCTGAGTTGTTTCCAGTTTCTAGCTATTACAAATAATGAACATAGATGAGGAGATGTCCTTGTGGTTTGGTGAGGAATCATTTGGGTGGATACCCAGAAGAGGTATGGCTGAGTCTTCAGGTAGGGCTATTCCAAGTTTTCTAAGATATCACCACACCGATTTCCATAGTGGTAGTACAAGCTTGCACTCCCACCAGAATGGAGGAGTGTTCCCCTTTCTCTACAATCTCACCAGCATGTGCTGTCATTTGAGTTTTTGATCTTAGCCATAACTCTGGATCTTAAAGGCAGAGTTTCTGTACAAACTTGGTCATAACCACTTCTGGGGTGCCAGTCATTAGCTCCCCCAAAGATGAGCAAGGATGCATACCAATCAGATAAAGTTGAATTGATAAGACAGACATGCTACAATGAGAGAGTACTTGGTGGCCAGTGAGTCTCAGGAGTATCACGTGATGGGAGGTTGAAAGGTACTGAAGGGGCTCTAGGACCTGAGCTGGGCGATGCCAAAGTTGGTATTCTGAGTTTGGGTTGGGAAGAGCTTTTGAAAAAGAGCTACTGTGGATAGCTCTTTATTAGCAGGCTCAGTGAGGTAAAGGGCTTGCAGTAAATTTTGATAAGCAAGCTTCCAGCTGTGATAACTAAACTATTTATAAGGTTCTCAGGTGTGGCTTCCAGTGGCATGCATGTGCAGAAATCTCAGCCGGTGCACTCTTGCTTTGTCTGAAATATTTAAAATAGCAATAGAAAAGTACATTTATTCTCAGTTTTATTTGGTATAAGAAAAATTAAAGGAAGTTATACTGGCTTTAATTCTCAACAGGTGACGGGAAGGGCTGGTCTTGGCTCCTGCCCTCCTCAACCTGCCTATTAACTGGAGCTTCATTAGATTTTTTCATTTTCTGTTTGGACCCTCGACTTCTAGTTTCATGGTATGAATGGGCCTTTTATTTTATAATGGGCTCAATAAGACTGAAGTGAAATAACGTGTCCTGGCATGAGAGAGGGCTGTTGGATGTGTGAACCCACAGTGGCTATGACTACATTCATAAGACCTGCACAAATCAAGCTAGCCAAAATTCCAGCATGAATGGGAAAGGGGCTTATGCCTGTAGCTCACTCCTAAGTGAAGGGTTTTTTGGTTCCTGGGGGAGGAAGAGTATCAGTTTGTTTCGGGAAAGCACCCTCTGATAGATTGCCCATGCTTCAGTGGGTCACCTTGTGCAGATACTGGCAGCACTAAATAGATCTCAGTGGGTTTTTAAAAAGTACATGAAGTTTGGAGGGAAAAATGGTAGTTGTTGGGGTGTATGGGAGGAGTTGCAGGAGTGAGGATGGGGTGGACTTGATTAAAATTCAATATGAGCATGTATGAAATTATCAAGCAGTAGATTTAAAACATTAAAACTTCATCTCTGAAAAAGAACAGAATAAAAATGGGCTTAAAATTCAAAACTAGAGAAAAATCCAGCCATCTGCCTATGCACTTATTTGGGAGAACTACATTAGTTGAACACCAATAAGCCTCATACCTGCTTTAAATACATTCATTATTTCAGTTCTATTAACCCTTCTTGAATTTGCCATAGCTTTAATTCAGGCATATGTACTTATACTATGAGTCAGCTTTTGCTTATGTGATAACACTAATTGTCCCACCAAACTTACACATACTGCAGTTAACACAAGACATTGACCATTAGTAGGAATATTACCAGCTACACCCACAGCATCAGACTTAGCAATGGGAGTTACTTCAACTAGATAACTTTATGGTATTTAGGTCTAATAACTAACTCACCAACAAGGGACTTTCCAAAATCTCCATACATTCAGCATCCAAAAAGGTCAAGTGTGGTATAATATTACTCAATGTTATATGATTTTTTTCTTTGCAAAGTTTTCTAAGTTTGCTAAGTCTCATCACTCACCTTCAGTCTGTACGTCTGAATTAAGAAGATGCTAACAACCTGCAAGTATCCATACTGGAGTCTACTACAGCAGTCCACAATCCCACTGTTGGTTGCAGGAGAGGAAGAGTGTTGTATGAGTGTTGACTCCAGCTCCATGTCTTGTGCTCTGGGGGAGTCTGAGGAAAGACAGTCACAAACCATCACCAAAATATCAGTGACTCCAGCCAGTAAAGGTGCCTGTCTTTCTCACATCACATCTGAAGGAGCCAGGCAGCCTTCCTCAGTCCTCCATCTTTACCATCCTAAATGTAATCAGTCCTCAGGTGTGAGGAAAAATAGGGAAAGAAACAGTGGAGAGTCTGGTAAGCATGCTGGTACCCATGCATGGGCCTTAGGCATCACAAGAGTTGTGGTAGCTCAAGAAACACTGACCACTGCTAATTACTTCTGCCTTGCCCTTGAACTTGTATTCTCATACGCTTCTTCTCCTGCTTTGAATTCTCAATGTTAGAGGAGAGAATTCCAGGGGAGAGATGACCAGATCTACACAAGTCCATGTGAGTTCATACAGATAAGGCCAGTGTTAGTACCAACAATCATCTGACTTAAAATGGGTGGTTTTGTCTCCCTTCTATCCTGTTAGGCGAATAACAAAGTAGAGGACCAGAAAGCTAATACAGATACTTATTGGATGTATTAAGGAGAACTATGCACTTTCAGAAAGAAGCCATTTTGGTTAACATAGCATTTCTTAAGGTTCAAACATAAAAATGTATTATCTAAGGCCTGGGGGAAATTTGATTGCTGAGTTAGCCATGTCAGGGCTCTGTGCTCTTCCCCAGGGGGAGCACTGTAACCAGGGAAGTGCTTTCCTCTCATTATAAAGGAAAGTTTTATTGAAGCCAGGACACAGGAGGAATCTCTTCCTATTGCCAGAGGAATGAAAAGAACAATATTCACTCCCTGATCCTTCCGCTTGTTTATGTAATGAAATCTCAGGCTCGGATCCCTATGAGTAGAGACCACAGCCTTTGGTTTTAGACCTTTGAGACTCCACAGATCACTGAAAGAAAGCCAGTTTAATTTATGGAAGAGGCGGGCTGAGCTGCCAGAGCTCACTCTAAGGAAAGGCTGTTCTTTGAAAATAAATAAAGGAATAGGCAGGTGCTGAAGGGAAAGGTTGTGGAATGGACCCAGGAAAGTGAAATGAACCCAGCTCAGGATGCCGGGTTAAAACTCCAGTTCTGCTTTGGACAGGGGTGGCTGGAAAATAAGGTGCTTCTTGGTCAATATTTTCATATATCCTCTAGGCTTAAAGCCTTGGAAATGATGACTTTTATAATTTTGCAGGTGGTAATCCAGACTTAGACAAAAGGAACATACTAAATTAAAGGACCACAGAGTGCCTTTCTGTAGCCACATTAGAACTTCAGGGAAAGGAGAGGCAGGATTCTCAACCTTATTTTTCCTGTCTCTTCATCTGATTACACATTTCAGTTCACTGACTGCATGTGGGTATATGTTTGGTTGGGTAATTTGGTGGCTAGTTGCTGTGTTAGCTACTTTTCTGTGGCTGTGATAAATTGCTATGACTGAAAGCAACTTAAAGCATTTATTTTGGCTCATAGCTTCAGAGTGCTGGTTGTCAATGATTCCAGGGATGGTAGAAGAGGAAAGGTATCACATCTTGACCACACACAGGAATCAGAGAGTGAACTGGAAGTGGGGTAAGGCTGTAAATTCTCAAAGCCTCAGTGATGTACTTCCTGCAGCAAAGCTCCACATCCCAAGAGTTCCAAAACCTTCCCAAACAGCAGTAACAACAAGAAACAAAGTGTTCAAACACATGAGCCTATTCAGGGGAGTATTATTTAAAAAAAAAAACAAATCCACTTATATCCCTGTCATTTGATTTTACTAATAAAGACTTGGAAGCCAGGTGCTGGGTTGGAAACTTGCTAGCTCAGAGAGGCAGAAAAAACACCCAGCTGACATTCCTACTCCACCAAAGCCAAAGTCGTCAAAGCTCTAGTCAAAAGTCCAAAGCTGAAAAGCCCTTTCTTCTTCTGCATGCTTTCTTAAATACCCTTCAACTCAGTCTCCCTCCTTTCTGTTTAATCCCCATAAACTAGTTTCTTGCTCTGCCTCTTGACCTAGGGTTAACTTTATTTAATCCTGTGTACAGAAAGCTCTTGGGTTAAAGGTGTGTGCTAGGGGAGGTACACATCACAAACACTTGTTTATAGTAAACAGAAAGCTCTAGGAATAAAGGCTGAACCATCCCACAATTAGAAACAGGTTTTTACAGTTCTACCTAATTAATGTTATATGTGGTGACAAACCATCTATCTACCTGGATTGGTGGTAAGTAAACATGGTAGAGTTGTTGCTACTGAAACTCTGAGACTTTTCCTGGATAAAAATGCAGTTTTGTGGTCCCATACATCTAGCACAAGCTTTAGCCAAGCATGAAAGGAACTCAGACATTGAGGAAATCCAGAGAGTATTTGGGTCATACTTTAAAAATCTATACTCCCCCAAATTTGAAACCTTAAGCGAAATGGGCAATTTTCTTGATAGATTTCACCTGCCAAAGCTAAATCAAGATCAGGTTAACAGGTTAAACAGCCCTATAACCCCTAAGGAAATAGAAACAGTCATTAAAAATCTCCCAACCAAAAAAATCCCAAGGCCAGATGGTTTTAGCACATATTCTACCAGACCTTCAAAGAAGAGCTAATACCAATACTCTTCAAACTCTTTCACAAAATAGAATCTGAAAGAACACTGCCAAACTCATTCTATGAGGCCACAGTCACCCTGATTCCTAAACCACACAAAGACCCAACAAAGAAAGAGAACTTCAGACCTATCTCCCTCATGAACATTGATGCAAAAATACTTAATAAAATACTAGCAAACCGAATTCAAGAACACATCAAAAGTATCATACACCATGATCAAGTAGGCTTCATCCCAGGAATGCAGGGATGGTTCAACATATGAAAATCCATCAATGTAATTCACCATATAAACAAGATGAAAGAAAAAAAAACCACATGATCATCTCGCTAGATGAGGAAAAAGCATTTGACAAAATCCAAAACCCCTTCATGCTAAAAGTTCTGGAGAGAACGAGCATACAAGGACCATACCTAGAAATAATAAAGGCAATATACAGCAGGCCAGTGGCCAACATCAAATTAAATGGAGAGAAATTTGAAGCATTTCCTCTAAACTCAGGAACAAGACAAGGATGCCCACTTTCGCCATATCTCTTCAATATAGTACTTGAAGTTCTTGCTAGAGCAATAAGACAACTAAAGGACATCAAGGGGATAAACATCGGAAACGAATAATATACATAAGCGAACCCAAAAATATCATCAGAGAATTCTTTCAGCTGATAAACACTTTCAGCAAGGTGGCTGGATACAAAATTAATTCAAAAAAATCAGAAGCCCTTCTTTATACAACAAATAAATGCACTGAGAAAGAAATCAGGGAAACAATTCCCTTTACAATAGCCACAAACAATATAAAATGCCTGAGGGTAACTCTAACCAAGCAAGTAAAGGACCTGTACAACAAGAACTTCAAGCACCTGAAGAAAGAAATTGAAGAGGCCTTTAGAAGATGGAAAGATCTCCCATGCTCATGGATAGGTAGGATCAACATAATAAAAATGGCCATCCTACCAAAAGCAATATTAGATTCAATGCAATTCCTATCAAAATACGAACACAATTCTTTTTAGACCTGTAAAAAGCTATTCTTCATTCATATGGAACAACAAAAAACTCAGAATAGCCAAATCAATCCTGTACAATAAAAAAACATCTGGGGGTATCACCATCCCAGATTTCAAGCTGTACTACAGAGCAATAGTAATAAAAACAGCATGGTACTGGCATAGAAACAGACCAGTGGATCAATGGAATCGAATTGAAGACCCAGAAATGAATGACTCTGACTTTTAACAGAACGTATTAGTTTACCCAAACTAAGTGGAACAATTCAAAACACACTATTCTGAATCTGAATTGTGTTTTTAAAAAATCTCACATTTATCTATAATGTTGGACACAGTTTCAGAACATTCTTTTTTTATGGAAAATCATACTGTTTGATTTCTCTACCCTAAGGCTGATGAGCTTTGAGTAATTTGGATTGCACGCCAAGTGTTGTCTGTGTTGAATCACGCATCTTTACAAGGACACACACATACATTTTGGAGGATGAACATGCACATTTCTTTCAGTGGCATAATTTCAGCATTAGTCAGCTTTGGCACTTTCGCAAAATTGTTGCATTGGTGTGCACTCTTACCACGCTGTGTGAGGGCTCTAGTTGCTCTCCATTTAAACTTCATATCCCTTGATTCTAGAACCAGGCTGAGAGAGTGCATGTAGAAGGATCACACGATCCCTGTCTTACATACAAAGTCACTGCAAAGCGATGATATAAAATGACTGCTATCATCTATCTAATCAACTCTCTGTTTGGCTGACAAGATTTACCTCAGTATTCTTCCCCCCTTGAAATGTCAAATTTTCACTGGTTTAAACAGATAATTACTTCTGATTTCCCTAGAACTATTTGGAAACATGTTCACACTGTGTTAGGTCTCTAGCATTAAAAAAAAAAAAAAAGTAGTAAGAATCCTGCTCCACATACACTGTTGATGCTTGCTATCAAAGAGCTAAATCATGATGGCCTAGTTTTAGATGAACTTGGAACACATCTTGAAAACATAGTTATGATTCCAGAAACATTTAATAGAGTTGGAAAATAAGTAAAATCAATTTAAAATTGAGGATCTATTTATTTATTTTTGATAGTGGTAGAGAATAGAAGATATCCAGAACATGTTCAAAAGTCTCAATATATTGATGCAAGAAAAATCTTTTCTAGTCTCATCTGTAAATTAAAATCTCTTATATTCTTACCAGTGAGGACTATTTATAATTATAGAAGCCTCTGGCTAGCTTCTACCATCGAATGTTACTTTCATGGTTTTATAAGTCACATAGTTTATTGTGAAATGTTCGGCAGATGTGTTTAACAGAGATAATGGGTTTGAGGTTGAGGATACAGATGGCTAAGGTCACCATATAGCAGTGAACAAATAGTACTTAGGCATTTAAAACAGACATACACAAGGAGTTTGACTTTTCCTTTTTCCCAACTTCCCACAAGTATTCCTCTTTGACTTTCGATTTGTAATGATTTTTAGTAGTTATTTTTGTATGTCTATGGATATAAGGCCTTAAATCCTCATTTATTTTATGATATGTGTGTGAATGGTTCCCCTGCGTGTGAGCATGTACCATCTGAGTGCTTTGTGTCCTTGGAGACCAAAGAGGGCCTTAGGCCCAGAAAGTCAAGAACCATCATGTGTGTTCTAGAAACTGAGCTCAGATCTGCTCCAAGAACAGCAAGTGCTCTGAACTGCTAAGCCATATCCCCAGCTCCTTAAACTTCTTTTAAGGTAACTGGAAATATTCCTGCTTTTCACCCTGTCTAAAAGATTATATGTTAACATAACTTTCAGTAAGTAAAAAAAAAATAACAAAACTCAGTTGGGGAAGGTTTTTATCCTATGCATGAATACTATGTTTGGGAATTTTGAAAGTCACTTTGCAGGATGAGCCTCCTTCGGAGTTTTAGAAACTGAGTTCTGTGATTGATAGAGCCTCCTCAGATGGCTGAGCACTGACTGTATTGTTGGTATCAAATGGAATTGATCATTTTAGAATGACTTTTAAAACTGTTACTAGGATAAGGGTCATGTACATGTAAACATCTGAAAAACACTGAGTTCTGAAAATTCTGTTCACTTTTCACTCACTTCATGGGGAGAATCTGTATGAATTATCCTCTCCTTAAGTCTCCCCAAACTACTGACACTTGAAGACTGCCAGGAACTTATCTCTTCTACTGACTGTAAGTCTGGACCCTGTTAACCATCAACTAGCTATCTATTCACCAATATGGGTTTAAAGACATCACTTATAAATAGTTAGGTCAACCATTTCAACCTTTTCTTTTTAATAGATTTAGTAATATCATTCCGATAAAAGTGATTTAACTCAATAATGACATTTCGTGCTTGACCTAGGTTTTGAAATCAATTTGTCCAATTATCCCTTCATACAAAAGCCATTCTGTGCAAATATAAGTAAATATTGTGTTGTGTAACGTAAGAATACTCAGTAAAACTAGTTATTTAAAATTCTGAGTTGCTATAACAAACTGACACTTAATAAATGCCTCATTTCAGTTTGCAAAAGCATGAAGTACCAAGGTGGATCAAGGACAAAGAGAAGAGGATTAGTAGAAGCCCATTATAAAATATAATATTTAAAGAAGTTTTCTTCTCAAAGTGTATATTTTCAAATAACCAGGATCAATTGATTTCCTGATTCCATTTGTTTCTGTGTAGCTCATTTCTGTACTATTGGATTCTGAGTCAGTCAGCTTTCTAAGACAGTTCTGCTCCTGAGATAAGAAGGGCCCATCTGGCCATGGTCCAGTCTGAGTTACCCAATCAATGTTATATGTGGTGAATAACCATCTATCTAGCTGGATTGATGGTAAGTAAACATGGTAGAGTTGTTGCTTCTGAAACTCTGAGACTTTTCCTGGATAAAGATGCAATTTTGTGGTTCCATACATCTAGCACAAGCTTTAGCCAAGCATGAAAGGAAACCAGAAACTACTGTAGAAGGAAATCCAATCGGATATGATAACCAACGATGCAAGAGTGGAAAAAAGTAAAACACACTCCTGGTACATTATAATAATGTCACAGAAATAAATTGCACAGTGAAGCCATCAAAAAAAAAATCCAAGGGCCATGTATAATACAATGTGTATCATCTCTGAAGCATTTGTGTTGATAACAATAACTAACAGTAATACTAATGTGCTACCATGGCATCATCATATTGATACAACTACAACATTTATCCTGAAATAAGTTTTACAGATATACTAACAAACTACTAACACCAGAAATATCATGCTTGTGCAAAAGATGAATGACTTCTTTGCATGATTTGACTTGACCCATAATGAGAGAAACTCTAACACCACCAATGGACTAGCTAAGTAATACAGAACATGCAGAACTGGGTTAGCCATTTTGGCATCCGTCCAGCAATACAGAGCCAGTATTGTCAAGATAAAGAAGTACTTTGTTGGTATTTTGGCTATATATGATAAGTACCAAAGATAATTTGATGCTTGTAAATGCCTTGGCAATGACATTTCTGTAAATTTAGGGTCTTATCTTGAAAAGGCTATATAATGAACATGAATAAACACCCATTTTCAATATCATAACAGCTCTTTCCCACTCTTCAGACATAACATATAGTCAGCTGTAGGCTATTATTTTGATTCCTGCCTATGGTTTCCCATTTGTGAATTTGTTAAAGGAAACCAAAATGTCTGGGAGACTAATTCTTTAATAAAGTTTAAATATAAACGTGTTTTCAGCAGCCCTCACTCTTGTTTTCTCTGCCTGGGGAACAGACTAGTAGAGCCTACCATATTCTCATCTGAAGGAGAGATAATTAGCAGGCTAGATTATGCAGATGCATACCTTGAATGATAATTATCCAGGATAGCTAATTCTTGCTTCCTCCCCACCCCAGTCTGATGGGTGCATCACTAGCTCATGTCCAGAAGACTGTGTTTCACAGTTCCTATTCCCATCCTCTGGTCCTCACGTTCTTCCTGCCTCATCTTCCAGAAGTGGTGGAGATACCATGTAGGGCATAGCAAGTCAACCAACCCATTTTCTCAGCACACTGGTCAGTTAAGGGTCTGTATATTCACCGTGCCTTCCCAGATGAGCTATAGATGCTTCAAAGTTGTAGGTGAGTCCTATTTCTCAACTTAAAACTGAGTGATACTCCAAGGAACACACATTACTTTGAAGATATCTTAAGTTGAGAAGGACTTTCAATTCACCAAACCTACTGAAGACTGTAGTTTAACCCTTAGGTCTTAAGCTTGCCCTGCATATTTGTCTTAGCAAAGCCATTTGCAGAACATGGTGCTGACTTGCTCATTTAATTTATTGAATACTGTATTGAACATGGAACAAATGGTTCTGTGGTTTGTGCTTTGCAACAATGTGAGCTTGAAAACTTGTGATGTTAAGAATAGTGTGTATTTTTAAAATCTCTCATTAAAACCTGACAACTAACGAAGGCCTCATTTGGTTTGTATTTACTGAATTCTGCTTGCACATCTCTGCAATCTGAGTTCCTCAGCAATCAGCTAATCCCAGTTACTGCTATTGCTGACTGGACACCTGTATTCCATCAATCTTGATGGAACAATATGTGCTGAAGTGTGTAAGGATAGCTCACGATTGGCTCTTTTGATAATACTGATTGTTTCCCTTGGTGCATTTCACATTAGGAAACAAACCGAGAAAACTGGGAACCAACTCCTTGGTGTCGGAAGCATTAGCTCAGAGCTTACAGCTTCTTATTCTGAGCCTTTGGTTACATCTCCAGTTTGGAAGTCGAGTTACTTGGCTAGAACTTGTTCACAGCCAAGATTTAAGTCTCTGTCAAGCCTTGAGTTAATTTTAAAAGTGAGACTGAGCTATGTGGAGTCTAGAAATCTCCATGTTTTGCCATGAGGAAGGTCAAGCCCCACATACTCAGTGTTTCGCAGACAAGCATGCAGGTCATAAAGCCAGATTAAAGTCACAGTGCCCAGCAGAAGAACCCTCGGCAAAGAGAGACCAAAACTCATCCCTCATGAGCTGGGAGTTCAAAGTGTCTCATCTTTCCTAGTAGCTCAGGTGGATAATCACATCCTCACCTACCTCAGAGATCCTGGACTTGGTTCTGTCCATTCCTTACCCAGCCAAGTTGTTCCACACCTTTCCCAAAGCTTGCCATACCAAGTCCTTCCCATATCTTTTCTCACTTTCAAACACACAGTCACATATATAAGATCATAGGATTAACCACAAACTCATCCCTCCACCCCCAGGGGAGGCATATTTGCCATTAAATGTGAGGGTTTCATGCCTCTCTCCTCACAGTCTCTTTTCCCTTCTGTCTTGTGCATATCTTATCTCGAAGCTTTTTTTTTTTTTGTCTGTATTGGAAGCCTTCTTCTCAAGAGCATTTGAAAACTTTTCCACTGCCGTGGGTGGGAAGGACACCGAGACCTGCTGCCCTCCCTCAACCCTGAGCTGTCTTTGGGTTGCTACATCTTTTCCTTTTTGAGCCAATTTCTGATAGACCAGTTCTTTGATATTTTATCAGTTTATCTTTATTCCCTCTTTTAAATTTACATGTCTGAGTGCTGTTGCATGCATACAAACATATGTGTGAGTGTGGAGAACCTGAGGTTGACATTAGGTGTCTTCCATAATCTTTCTCCACCTTACTTTTTGAAACAGGGTCAGTCCTTCATGGAGCCTGGAGCTCTGCAATTCAGCTATACACTCTGGTGAGCAAGCCCCATAGACCTTCCTGTTTCTGCCTCCGCACTACTGGAATTGGGGCTGTGCCTGGTTTTGTATGTGGGCATTGGGGGTTGAACTTGAGGACTTGCGCTTGTGCAGCAAACACTTTACAGACAATACAATCTCCCCAGCCCTGATAGATCAATTCTAACATTAATGGAGTACTTATAGTATACCAGATTCACGGTCTATGCTTTCACTCATTTAATCCTTATAAGACGCAATAATACTGATACACATATGAACACACAGAGATTGTGATAGCATCTACAAACCTACCAAAACCAGAAAAAGATCCCACCACTGAGAGGGGAAGTGGGCACAAAGTCTCACCTCTAACCAAGGAGCAGTTTTCAACTGATACCTGATGTGGGAGGGAAAATGAGTGTCCCTGGGCATACCAACCACACTCCAGGGTAGGCCCAATGCTCAGGAGTAGTTGGCTAACACAAAATGGACTCCATTATTTTTGTGTGTAGCTTTTATTTTGTGTAGTTTTGGCATTCTTTTTTTGTCTCATTGGTGTTTGGTTTGTTGCAGTTTTCTTTTTGTTGTTTCAGAGAGAGAGAGAGAGAGAGAGAGAGAGAGAGAGAGAGAGAGAGAGAGAGAGGATTGGTTGGGTAAGATCTGGGAGGAACTGGTGAAGGGGAAAGTATAAGTAACATTTATTGTTTGAAGAAATTTTAAATTTAAAAGCAGAACTTGAAAAGGTTCCAGAAAAAAATGAATTATATTATAGATGAGGAAACGGAGGCAAGGCAAAATAAAAGCCCGAGAAAATATCCAGAGTCACTTACGGATTTACTACGTAGTTCTAATCAACAAAACTGAGATGAAGATCTTGTCTCCCTGCTGCACATATGGTTACTTTAGACTTCTAGGACTCATTGGGTTCTCTGTGCTAGGTAGGAACCGTGTCTCTGAGAGTGATGCTCACAAGGACAGTGAACCTGAAACTGCAGGCCTCTTCAGAAAGGATGCCAGAAGGACACTGGAGGAAAGCGCGATTGTATTTACTTACTGGCTTCATTCAGCTGCACGTTTTTCATCTGTGGCAGGATGTGCTTGTGTATTTGTTGACACAGTTCCATTCTTCAGGAAAGTGACAGCAGGGAGTGGTGTTTGGAGCCTGCAGTAGATTTGGAAAAGCTCTGAGGTCTGTTTGTGCTGGGCAGACCCTGAGATCTGGAGTCCTAGCTGGGCCAGCTGCAGCTCACCAAGGACTTTGATTTAGAGTATCCTGAGCCATTTTTGGATCGAAAATAGTTCACATGTGTTTGAAAAGGAAGCAAAATTGGACAGTCAGCTATAAAAACTTCTATGATATCTAGCAGCATCCCAGGTCACTGAAGACTGTTAGCCATGGGAGGAATCAGTAACAGACTATCTTGGAAAGTTCCATGCTAATTTGGATGGGGAAACTGGGGTGTGGTTGCAAACGGGTCAATCTCAATGCTCTGGGGAAACAAATCAAATCATCAGTTTCTGTCCAGGCAAGGATGAGGGTGTGGACGTTACCATCTGGGTTCCATCTCTGCAACAAGGAGAAAGTACTTGAAAGAGCGGGAGGTAAGGGTCGAAATTAAATCTCTCTCTCTCTCTTTTTGTTTTGCTTTGGTTTCTTTTTTTTTTTTTTCCAAGACAGTGTTTCTCTATATAGTCCAGGCTGTCTTGAAATTTGCTCTGCAGACCAAGCTGGCATTGACCTCGGAGATCCGTCTGTCTCTGCCTCTCGAGTGCTGGGATTAAAAGCCTGCGCAATTGAATCATAAAGGCAAGAGAGAAGAGGTAGAAATAGCCACAGTAATGTACTGTTGTCTTTTGCTTTTGCTCCAGCTGCAGCATCTGACTCTGGTTGTCTGTTCAAGGTAGGCTCTTAGGCTGCTTGCCCACATTCACTGCATGAAGGCAAGTCTTCACAATAGTTTCCAGAATGGATGAAGCTTAGTTCTCCCTTAGACATTCTTCTCTGCAGTAGGAGGATTCTCTGTCTACACATGGGCTCCTCATCTGGATCTCAACTTAAATGTCACTCTCTGAACAGTGCTTTTTCCTGATCACCCTATTTAAGATATCTCCTTATGCTAGTATTTATTCAAGCAGTTGTTTTTTTGTATCTTATAGTACATATGCCAGCCTCTAATTTATGATTGTTTTTCTCACTTGTTTTTAGTGAGTATTTTTTATGTGTGTGACATATGTGTATATGAGTGTGCATACATGTATAGGTCAGATGTCAATATCAGGTACATTTTCAATCACTCCCTACCTTATGTTTTGATACAAGATCTCTTAATAAATCTGTATCTCACTGATTCAGCTATACTGCCTGGCCAGCACACCCCAGAGATCTTGTCTCCATACTCTCAATTGCTGGGATTACAGGTGTGTACTGTCACTCCCGACTTTTTACATGGTTACTGGGGATCTGAACCCAGGACCTCATGTTTGCACAGCAAGTACTTTGCTGGTTGAACTGTTTCCTCAACCCTAAGTCTTTCTAATTAGGGCCAAGCTCCAAAGGACTATGTCTTTACTGTTGCTGTTGGCCTTCCATTGTAACCATGGTGACTAGCCCATGGTGAATGCTTAAAAAAGACAGTTATGTGTAAATGGAGGCAAGAGTGGTTTCTGGGAGCTCAGCTTACCACCTGGGCCTCCTTGAGGCTACTGTAGTCAGAGGAACTGCGTTCAGTACTATCTGAACACACA